>OOFC01050957.1:64669-94105 GCA_900323345.1 Pseudochromis fuscus
ATTATCAAAAAAAAAAAAAAAAAAAAAAAAAAACGGGCATCAAAGACCTCACATGCATATTGACTCAAATCATAAGCTTGATCCTTTCACGAGGCACAGAGCATCTCATATATCAAAGGTCTCGCTCAAACACTCAATAGCATCCTCTTCGACGCGCTACATGAAAGAGAACACTGTGGCGTCTTCTAATGTGCTGTTTCCCCATTCGCTGAGCCAAACTTCAAAAGAGGGGCTAAATCAAGTTGGGAAACCTTTCGCCGTCCCCCCCTTTGGATTTGGTGTTTCCTGGTAGTTCCAGTGAGAAATTATCAGGAGGTGGCAGGGTCATTCATATTTTTGGCAAACTAAACGCCTTACCAGATATTTTGCTCTTTCTAGATCTGCCATGTTGCACACTCTCTCAGGGCTTCCCCCCCCCGCCTGGCAGAGAGAGTCAAAGACACAGTGTGAATATGTATTGCGAACATCTGGCCAAGTCCTTATCACCATGGGAAAATGTCTAAGGACAAGCCCGTGTTATCCCCGCTCCAGGGCCTGAGCTTGTCTCATCTAGACTTCAACTGTGCTCTCAAACAGCCACGGCAAACTGTCAAAGTAGCGCCACTCATTAATGGGGAATTACAGAAAAGTGATAGGCCCATTTGCCGTCTGTTCTCCGCTTCTTCTTTTTTTGTGTGTGTGTGTGTGTGAGAGCTGGACCTGAGGCTGTTTTTTGTTCAATGCCGCACGGTCTCCTCCACACTTGGACCATGTGGGCAAACTAAGTAAAGTCAGTAAATTGAATTAAGCTAGCCGAGGGGGTGTGAGAGTGAAACAACACTAACAGACTCACTGATGGGTCTGTTTTTTTTTTTTCCCCCCTCTCTTGCCAGAAAGGAAGTGAGCAGTGCCATGTTAGCTCCTGATAAGACAAAATCTAGGCTCACAATCAGTAAGACTTTTAAGAAACTGTGGCAAGGTCTTAATATGACATAAACATCATTTCATTCTACAAAACATGGATTATGTGTCAGTACCATTCTTACTCAGAACCATAGACTGGATATACAAATGGACGAAGCAACCAGGTCTCAAAAATGAGGCCAATGTGGAAGTGACAAGAAGGACAGTACTCCTGATGGCCACTAGATGCTGGCTCCAATTGAGTACAATTCACTATTCACTCAGTCACTAAATATTTTTCACAAGTCTTTCTGACGTCATTAATTGAAGTCATCTCTTTTTATTAGGAATCTGGTGGTCTATCTGGAAAAAATAGACCACCAGACTGTTCTGGCCTGTTCTCCACTGAGACCTGCTCTCAACTGGAGTCTCCTACACATTGGGCACTGTCCTTAGGTTCATGGGTTAGACTCGCCTCCTCACTCCTTCATTCATATCTAAATATGGTCGCTTCTGGCTCCAAACAACCAGCATGGCGACGTTCAAATGCCAGTTTCCAGGCTAGAATTGCACACCTACCATCTTGTTTGACTCAGAATGGACAAAGATCAAACTGATGCAACAGGAGTAGAAATAATGTTTTTGTTTCATGGATTCTTAAAACTTAGCACCTATGCTGCTCAAAACACAGCCACAGACAGTGGTGTAATGCTGCAAGTGGCTCCTGTAACACTGAGCTGCTCGCCTCAAGCAGAGATGAGAAGTGAGCTACAGAGGTTTGGTAAGCTCACCTCTTTCAAACTCCACACTCCCAGATTCTTTTCACAAGCCACGAATCGTGAGCGACATCAATTCATCCTAATCTTGCAGTTGCTTTCCCGTCAATACCGGGATCAGTGACCTACGGAAACATTGCTTGGTCCAAGCCAGAAGCAGCGCTGCCATCGTGACTCTGTAGAACAGTGAGCAGGGAGCTTAACACAGACGAGAGACTGACACGTCTGACGGCGTCAGATTAATGGCGAGGGGTGCGCGTCTGGAGAGGGCTCAGTTTATGAAAGTACAAAGATGAGAGGGGGGGAAAGGAGACAGACTGCAGCAAAGTAACAGAAACATTTGGAGTTGCTAATGAGTTCTGACAGAGAAACTTTATGGTGCATCATTGTGCATTCTGTCTGAAAACACCTTCAGAGGTCCAAACCAAAATGACAATGTTTTAGACACTGACACATGCAATGATCACTATGACTAACTCCAGTGTAATGGATTATCTGAGTGCACCAAAAGACAGAATGTCCTTCTATAATTTATGTTTCACAATGACAGGGAGAAGAAAAACATGAGCAGACAGTTACTTTTCCCAGCCATATACCAAATAAAGCCACTTACATGTTCTCAAAATTTACTAAATGATTCTGTTTTTTGTAAAGTGCTGTGCAGTCGGCCCATTTCGCCCATTGTGTGACAGTGCATTTAAGTTTGAATGACAAAAATACAGAGCAGCAAATTAGGATTATAGAGAAAAGCAGTTGGCCAAGCGAAGCCACTAGAGAACTGAACCAGTGCCAGTGCACCCACACACTTTGGCATGGAGTGATTTCATGCCAGACTGAAGAGAAGATAGGGAATATTCAAGCATTTAATCAGACGAGATATTAAAAGAACACAGATAACCTAGATGCCTGAATTGAATATGCCTTCACCTTCTCACATCAATTTAAGTTAACCATGATCCCAGGAGTGGTCCACAAGAGGACTGCGGTCCTGACAGAGACTCAGCCGAGCATATTATACTGTCAGAAGACCTGATTGTGTGAATAACTTCCAAGGGGAGTGTGAGAGAGGTGCTACGCTTTCCTATATTTGACTAAAATGGAGATTCGGTGATATTCCTCTTAAATAAAACTCTTTTTATTAACATGAAAAGAAACTGGCAGTGAAATTCCCAGCAACAGCCCTGAGAAAGCAGCCACGGTGTCAAGAACAGTGAAAAAGCTGAATGATAACAGTGTCACAGAGGTGACATTCCTAGGTGGTGGGGTAGCTGTCATCTTTTCTTTTAGCTTCGGCCCATTAGGGGAGGGTGTAAGAGGTCTTTCTCTCCGGCCCAGCTGGCTGTGCGGCACTATTACAGGGAAGCTGTTTGGACTTTGACCCCGTAGCCTGCAGAGAGCTGGGAAATACTTCTGAGCTCCTGCTTCCCTTCAAGGAGAGATCCAGGAATCAGACAGGTTGCTTAATATTCAACCCTTTCCCTGCTGTTAGTGAGTTATGGTGCTCTAATAATGTGCATACCAGCACTTGCAAGATTTTCCCAGTCTAAGAGCAGGTGTTGTGTTGCTTTTGATTGGTTGTTGTGCTCCCCCCCCCTCTTCTCCCCAACTTTCTTTTGCCATTACCACTTCTCTCCCCCCTCCTCACTCCTGGTTCAACAAATGATCTCACTGTTTTTACAATGATTAGCACTTCGGGGACACATTCACTTCTGCTGTAAATTCACGAGGTCTAAGCAGATTGAGTGGTTGCCTTAAGATAACAACAAAATACGCCACGCAGATCTGAGAAATGAACTCCGGCTAAATCGGTGTTCACACAGAGACAAAAGAAAATAGACGCAGCCAGCGTGGATTCTGTCGGTATAAAGGCAACAGCTCACATTACATGAAACCCCAGGGCAATTGGTCCAAGTTAAGTGCAGACAAGGTTTCATCTAACATCCTGCAGACAGAAAATCAAAGAGTGCATATCCCTACTTAAAATACATTAAAGTGAGGCACAGCAACATCTATGACATGCACAGTTAAAAAAAACTAGAGTTGAGGATATAAACTGGGACATGAAACTTAAAACCTGAAACAGGATTGTCTGCTGCATTTCTCTGATGTGAGAGACAGCCAATGTACAGATCACATACCTGTGATTGTTCTTGGCTGCACATGATATCAGAGCGACAGCAGCGCACAATGCTTTGAAGAGGACACACGGCTTAAGGGAAAGAAAAAGCCCCCAAAAACCCTTCAAGGGAAAGCTCTTCAGGCCCTCCCCATTAGGAAAAGACAGCAGGAAAAAAAGAGAAAGAAAATCACACCCACCACATAATCCACCACCTGTCTTCAGAAACATATGCAGAAGCCGAGTGTATTTCATTGAGACGCCAGGTACACATGGAGAGCACAGAAAGCACTTGAAGCTAGAGATAAACAGCCTACGACTGATTAAAACTGCAAAGCCTTCAGTCGGCCTAAGTAGCTTGGTGTCCTCGTCGGTGGGTGATTATCCTGCGCTTGGCTTGGGGGTGTATTAGACTGTCAGAGAGCAGTTAAGAGAACAGCCAGCTGGTCTAGCCACAGCATCCTGGGTGAAGAAGCATTTCTATCGCCGTGGAGCAGATGAGCTCTGCAGAGAGCGGCGCACACCCCTCCTGGGGCATCACATAGAAAACAGCGAGCGGTAAGAATGTGGCCGCTCCACGATCAGCCAGTTTGGTCGTAATGACGGCGCTGTCGCTGATCATTAGTATTAAAACTTCTGGATGATGTTAATGCTTTATACACACAAGAGTCTAACAGTAACATTTCACAATTCTCCTTTGGAAACCAGCTGTACACACACCAGCATTTGGTTTTACATCATTATTAAAAAGAAAAAAACAGCACTTTCAGGTTTGTTTTAAGTTAATAAACATCCTGCAAAGAAGGGGAGACAAGCGTCCAGGCCCAACAATGCTAAAGAGTAGAGTCTATTTTCCAGGGTAGAATAAATAACACACTGAAGTGGTCCATGAAGAGGGAAAAGGGGTCTTTGTGTAGTGGCAGTGTCACGGTCATGGTGACAATAAAAGTCCCTCTGTCATGGGTTAGAGCTGTTTAACCTTTTGATCCTCTTCCCTCTTAATGTGATTTTTGCAGCCTTGAAGGTTCTAGTATAAGCCAAAGAAACCACACACACACACACACACACACACACACAACTGAATGGAAACTTTCTGTGCTTGAGGAGTTTACTTGGTAGAAAATGTCGTTTACATTCCTGACACTGCACTGTCTAGATAAAGAAATTAAAATTACACAAAGTCTTCAAAAAGTGGGACAAAAGTAAGAAAAATGATCCAAATTTGTAGACAACAGGAGGAAAAACAAAATTACAAATGCTGCACGGTCTCACCATTTGAGAACACACTTTTATATTTTAACTGGGAGAAAATCAAAGTATGTAAATCCAAAAAAAACACTTCTGGTACTTCATTTTTTTCACCAACTACTACTGAAGTGATCCTTTGCAAAAACCCATCTGTTGTAGATGGAGTTGTAGAAATGTCTGAGTCTACAACAAGGAAAACATTCTCAGAAAATGTGTCCAAATTCATAAATAGGATAGGACAGATGTTATTTAACTAACTAATTGCAGTTCATGAACTCACTTGGCTCTGAAACCTAGCAAATATGTAAAAACAACAACTATTATTTAAAACATTACTGCAGTCAATGCCCCATCCAGCTAAAAGAGTTTGTGAGAGACATTTCCAAATGGGGTGTCCTCAAATGCCTCCTTCCTGTATATATGCATATTTCCATGTGTCAAAACAGTAAGCAAGTGTAAGTATTCAAATCCAATGCTGGTTTATGAAAATGAGATACTATTCATCACAGTATTTGGAAGTGTGCCAGTCACTACACTGTTACTATGACCAGTTCTGGTGCTTAATTTTTCCAAACCTGCCACTCATGTGCTCTTGTGCAAAAATATGTCTGCAGAATGGTGTGTGTGTGATTAGATCTAAGAAAGAAATGTTCAAATTTAGTACAATAACACATGGACAGGGCAGGAGATGCTGTTTATCAACCATAATTGCAGTTCATGAACTCAGCCCACTCTGGAAATATGTAAAAACAAGAAGAACCAACGCTATCATTTAAAACGTTACCACAGTCTGTGCCAACTTTTCCAACCGGCGTGTCCTCAAACACCTCCTCCCCATTTATATCATACTAAAACTCCAAAAATCTGTCGACAAAAGGGGATAAAGCAAAATTACAATTTAATGGAAAAGTTCTGTTGGCATTTTAACTAGGAACTAGTGAAAGTATTCAACTCCAGTGCTGCTCTATAAAAATGATAGACTGTCTATCAATAATATGTTGCAATACCCAGACTGGCAGGGACCAGACAACTTAATCACTACAAGGGACCTCTGCTGCAATCCTTTTGAAATGTGCCAATCACTATACGGCTATTATGAACAGTTAATAAATCCAAAAAAATACACGTCTTCTACTTAATTTTTTCCAAAACTACTCAAGTGCTCTTGTGCAAAAAAACAATCTGATCTTGTGTATGTACTTAGCTATCAGAAAGACATGTCCACATTTAATGCAGTAACATATGGACAGGGCTGGAGATGCTGTTTATCCACCTATAATTACAAAAATCAAGAAGAACCAACGCTGTCATTTAAAACAGTCAATGCCACTTCCAGCGGAAAGAGTTTGTGAGCAACTTTTCCACACGGGGTGTCCTTAAACGCCTCCTCCTCCTCCCCACACTTACATATATACAGTATATATTTCCATGTGGCAAAAACAGCCGAATGATGTTTACTGCGAACAACACGCAAGCAGAGGAAGATTATATAGATATTTATATATATATTTTGGTCGGTGCAGCCTGTAAAGTTGCTGCCACCATGGCACTTGGCACCACATCAGTGTGCAGGGAGAGCTGTGGTGGTGGTAGTAAGCTGCAGTCAGCGACGCAGAGTGGAAAAACTTCCAGAAAGCACCATGCTGCTGCTGCTGCTGCTGCTGCTGGACCCTGGCTAACCACACACACACCTTTCAGCCACGAACACTATCACACACTCCCATTTTTCAGGTCGGCTAAATTACGGTCTCTATCCTCGGTATGAATACGTTAGGCATTTTTTGGGTCACATTTGAACCCCGTTTGTCTGCGGTTTCGACGCGGTCAACCGTAGCAGAGGCAGCCGCCGCCACATACAATGAATAAGTTTCAACCGTTAACTTACGAAGCACCGCGTTAAGATTCATATAAGACAAAAAGCGAGTTAACGAGTGCAGGAGTTATTAAAATACAGATGTAATCCCGACAAAATAAACACACTATCTGCGGGAAAGGGGGATAAAACTTCACCTTAAGTTATGGTTGTAGCTCCGTGGAAATCCATGCAGCAACTTGCTCGCTCCCGATCCGACGTACCGCTGTTGCTCAACTTGTAGAGAGCCAACTACCAGCTGTGACAACCGTCGTCAAGCGCGTCACAATCACAGCGTCACCACGTCCAGAGCAGACTTTCAAAATAAACGCAACAAAAGACGAACCGCTATTCTTTCTATAATGAATTCATGTCATGTTGTATAGCACAAAGAAACCACACAAAACGTAAAAAGTATGTAGGGAGAGCTTGTAATGAACTAACCTTGTATATAGGTGTTAAACTGTTCATAGGTGGCACACAAGGTTTTATTTTGTAAGCACAAAGAATGGCATTTTCCGGGAAAAGTATGTGTGACGTGATTGGAAAACGGGTGTAAACAAATGGGATGAATAAATAAATAAACACAAATAAATATGAATTCTTTTTCTTTCGTCAAGCTTTTTATAAAACTTCTCTGTTAGTAATAATTTTTGGTTACTTTTCATCTGTTTGAAAATGCGTATTTGGGTTTTTTGTTTAATTAGTTGATTTTTTAATCACTTTTTAACCTATTAAAATGGTTGACCAAGAATATGATGATTATATTGTTACTATTATTAATAATCACGTACTTAACAACATAATTTAGTGTACTAATTACCTGAACAGCTGTTCAGTAATGTATTTCACCTCTAACATTGAAAGCTTGTCAATAATAAATATATTTATTTATATAGAGATATAGATATATAACATAATACTACAAGAACTGGCAGGCAGTTTATGAAATATACATTTAACAGTATAAAAACAGATATTCCTTAGAGCTGTGCCTTTTCATAGATAGATCCTTTAATAACCCTTTACAGGAAATATCATTTTCATTATGCTCTTTGTCATTTTCTGGATTGATGATTTACTAATGTTGTTACTGTACATGCAGATTTCTCTGAATGTTCTACTATCAAAGTCCTTATTCATCATAAAATTTTGGTTTCTTCATTCTTAAATCATCTTTTATTTCATGGGTATATCCAGATTGTTGTCTTCTCAGTGCAGGCAGTTCATTCCTCAAACTTGTAATTCCCAGGCAAGTTAAATTAGGCGAGTAAATCAATTATCACTGAATAAATCCGCCTTGTAAGGGTAAAAACATGCACAGAAAACTTTTCTGTTCCTGAGGGAGGGGTAAGCTGAGACATATGTTATTCAAAACTGTTTATCTACAGTGCTGTGCAAATGTTTCAAGCATGCAAATGTTTCAGATTCTTATTCAAAAACTCAATGCCATCCCAAAGGTATTGAATGGCCCATATATTCACTCCATAGCACGTTAATGAGCCTAACCATATAGTCATAAAAAATATATATCTTCAGTGAGAAGAACGATGGCCAACAAAGACAACCTGAAACCTCAGAACTATGGCAACTTCTCCAAGTCTGGAATAATCAAACTGCCAGGTACCTTGGTGGTACAGTGGACAGGCACACCCACATCACAACTGTAGATGAGTGCTGTTCAGTGCATGTTGTTAGTATGTAGTTGTTTTCCATTCTTCAAAACTCCGCAAAAGTACTACCTTTTGGATTTTTTTCACTTCATATGAATCACTGGTTTTGGACAATTGGCTCTAGCAGATCAACAAACTAACTTTCCTTGATATTTTCAATAAAAGACGATATTCCTCTTAAGCAAATACAATTTATGGTTAAGCTGTTGGCATTTTTAGTTTATCAAGGGTTTGTTTTCTAAATTAACAGTATGCTGAAGGAAAACAGACACTCACAAATTAATACTTTCCATATCCAGTTTGTGAATGCCAATATGTGTGTAGCACTGTGAGAAGAGTTAGAGATGGAATCTCATGTTGAAACCCAACACTCGAGGCCACTGAGACCAATCTAGAGTATGCCAAACACTCAGTAATACATATTCTTACAGTTTTGTGGGTTCTCAGCATGGCAATGTGATATAAACAGATGCAAGTTTCAACATGAAGCTATTAGGAAATTTCAAAACTCTCTTTGGGCAGCTGGCCATCTTGTTTATTCCACACTGTGATTGCTTCACTGTCGACTCTTTTAATCAGCCTAATACCATCACTATGCATGTGGCTGTGGCAAACTTTCTGACAAGCTGAATTGATTGTCTGTCTGAAATGGCTCATAGGCCACCATTAGATGTGCAGGGATGTAATTCCAATGAATGACATGGATTATTAACTTCAGAGAGATTAGGTCCCTGTGGATAACCCATCAAAAGTAAATAAAACCCTGAACCAAATGCCACAAGAAGCGCATCACTGTTGGCAGACGGGTGGGAAAAAAAACATAATTATCCAAAATGCAAAACTCCATCATGAGCTTATGATCATGAAGAATAATTATCACATCAGTGCGGTGAGTGTTACTTTTTTTATTAAAACATAAAAATGTAAACATAGAAAGTAAATACACAGAATACACATCTGAGTAGTTTCAACACAAGACACGACAACTGAGGCTGTAATTTTCAGTGCAGTTTTACCTTGTTCATGATGAATGTCAACTAAAATGGCTTGAGATGAATTTCAATGGGCGGCAGACCCTCATTAAAACTTTATCTCTTTTAATAAGCCAAGTGTGTAAGTGTCTGTGCAGTCACCCATTTCACATTTTTTGTCTTTAGGAACAGTGCCATCTGCTGTTACCAGGTAGAGCGGGAGGGACTGTCCACGTTCACACACACTCGTACAAAGTGTGATCCCCGCTACAACTCTCTGCAATGCAGCATAAAACCACCTGCACAGGGATCATTTGAACAGCAGTGCAGTTTGTCTTTGGAACCAGAAGAGCCAAGTACATGTCAGATCTCTCTGGGAAACACAACCCCCAACGTGAAGCCAATTACCAATAAGATTAGACTCCTAAATCTCATATGACGGCCGAAATGCGTGGTCATTTATCATGAGTAATTCCTGAACAGGTAAACATGATGATAGGATTTTAAATCACAACTAAAAAATGAACTTGAATCCAAATGTCTTTTCTTAATACTGATATTAACTCTATCTGTATGTGTGGCGAAAACACATTAAAAGTCACATTAAGCGGGGCTGCAAATTCAATGTTACTCAGGTTTGTTGGGTCCACTCAGCTCTCTTTACAATATCTTCACAGTTTCAGTGCCTACCATCCCGAAACAGCTGCTGCTGCCGTGGCCTACACATGAGCAAAGTTGCAGATTGCAGCTTTGAAGGAAAAACTGGAATATTTGCAGCCCTGTCGGCTGATGTCATAAAACTCTGTCACCAGAACCGCACCCTGGAGACTTGAAATGATAATTGCAGCAGCTGCTTTGGTGGAGACAGTGAATCCAGTCGCTCTTTCAGTCACAAGTATTTACAGACTGTGCAGCTTGGGAAAGTGCAGTAATAACAAAGGCTTATCAAATGCATAAAAATGTCTCCTTTCGTGTAAAATCCTTTTCACACCTCGACTGTAACTCCTATAATGCCACCATAATTGTTTTTTGAAAGGCAAATGGGTGTCATCTGCTATTTCACATAATCTCTATTCTCCTAATCCTCACTTGCACACACACAAAAAAAACAAAACAAAACATGTAACTTGTGAATGCCGTTAAAATAAACACGTCTCTATTCATCCAAATGACTTTAGGATGCAAGGTGGTGCACATCGACTCGTTAGTGCTTTGAAGTGAGAGTCAGGGTAGAGGAGACGCGGAAGATCTGAGGCAGCATGTTGCTCAATTGGTAGAACATCTCCTCTGAGATACTCTGTCAATATAAAGAGACACACAAAGACAACAGCCAGGGTTAGGGAGCAACAGTGGATGTGGAAAAACTTGAATACAAATTTCTATTCCACACTGTGATAATGGAATGAAACCACATGTGCACATGAAGACAAAAATACATCTGGATTGTTGGTGTACAGTGTTAACAGCTCCTGCAGTGTCCTTTAGTTCACAGGGTCTTTTTTTTCCCCTCGGGGAACAGTAGGCAAGATGCTGAAATGATGTGAGCTCCAGCAGCTGTGACTTTAACGTGTGTGTGTGTGTGTGTGGGGGGGGGCATACCGTGTCAGTCCGAGCATCGCCACCCGTCAAATAAGAATGTTAAGTAATCTTAAGGCAGCGTCACACAAGCATCTTTCAGCCACACACGAGCACACACTGGGCATATATTTAGACACAGTATTTCTTTGAGGTGCAGACAACAATGTCGTTTCAGTAGGTGCTATTTTGAATGGTTGTCTGAGCATGTAGCTGACAGGAAGGCGATATAGTCGGGAGTCCTTTGATGTCGCTTGTTTTATCATCTTATCCTGTCAACATGAGATCATGCTATAGGATCTGCCGCCTTCCTGACAAACCACAAAAGCTATAGGTATACAACATCCAGCTAAGCCTGAAATAAAATAACAGTCACGATTAATCCGCCGCTGACGTCTTGAAGTACTTGAAAATATGACAGATAACCCTGCTTTAAAGCCGAGCATGAATATTTTTTCCTCTTTTACATGTAAAGTAACATCGTCTTATTCACATTATATAAGACATTAAGGTTTGACCTGGATTTCCAAGAAAGTGAAAATGATAACACCTCAGCGTTAGGAAGCTACTCGTTAATCCCATTGCTTATCACACATTTAAATGATTTGAGTCTGGGAGCTTTCTTTTATCACAGCAGTGCAAATACTGGGCAAAGCAACCTAAAGCTCTATAATCTATGATTTATAGGGTGCTTTTCAAAGTTGACTCCTCTCTCTGCCTGCATTCAGAGGCATGCACTGCAAGACCAGGTGTGCCTTTTGTGATGTTGTGTACATGTGAGGCCTGAAGTATGCGTTGCTTTTGAAATTGCATAAAGCGTTATTGGAGGGCAATCACTCAAAGTACAATTGCCGTCTAAGCCTATAAGTTGTTAAACAAAAATCCAGACAGTACTTTCTGATCTCACCTTTGGCACCAGAAACTGGACTGTGCGTGATATTCCTCCATCCCATGAGGCCATTTCCATCATAAAGCCTGCAAATAAAACACACTGAAAGTAACTCTTATTCTACAAAATACCATTTTCTATTCCTATAAATATCTATCTGTAATGCTCAGTCTGTTATTTTGTAAAACAGGTTTGTAATTATGTTATTTTATGTACCCAGTATTTTTTAAAGTGGCCCAAAATACCCATTTTAAGTACTTGTAGGCCAAGATAACTTAATTACATTTGGTTTGTTATCTATTAAAATAGAGAGAACGGACCAACAAACTGCAAAGGAACTGCACTATCTCCAATGAAAGTTACTAGTTTGTTTTTTGTAGCATAACAAGTCTATAAATAAATCAGCATGCCATGATTTGAAACTTTCACATTACCTTTGACACATTTGAACACCAGCTCAGCCCTCTTAAGACACCACGGTATGGTCATCTCCTGCAGAGAAGTGAAAAGGGAAATGAGAGGACTGAGTTGTTTTGTTTGAATAGAAATGAATGTTTATTGGATGTAAGCATATTTACGCTCACAAGAAACTGGACCCTGGGTCTCATGTTTCATAACTTCCACACAACATTACAGCGGTCAGGAGGAAATATAAATCAGGGATAACGAGGCTGAACAGGGAAATCCAACATTAACGTATGTTTTTTATAGATACACAGAAAACATGCAGTCAAACTAGTTGATGGTGTAATACGCTGCCTGTGCTCGCCACAGACTGAACACTGTTGCCCTCTTGTGGTGAAATAGCAACATTATTCTGTTAAAGCATTCACCCATTATAAGAGATTTTTTTCCAACACGTCCCATCCTCTGATGGTACCCAAAATTTTATCACTTATTCCTTGGATAATATCATTGACTATATATAGAATGAATGAAGCTAACGTGAGATCCCCTGCTAGTTTGTGGACCCACATTTTGAAGCCAGAAGATCGGCATTTGAACGTGGTTGGCGCCAGAAGTGACCATATTTGACCCTTGTGGACATTGTGCAGTTTGTATGAGACTCAAGTTCAGGTCTCATTGGATACCAGATGTGAATTAAACTGACCAGGCTCCCAAAATCTTTCTGACTAATATCCACTCAATGATGAAATCACTTTCAGATGGACCAACAGATCACTGATAATGAGTCAATTTAGCTAATGACATCAGAATAACACTATTGACTGAATATTTCATGACTGAAAATGACCATTCTTTAAAACGGCATCTAGTGGCCATCGGGGGTATTGCACATTTTTACACCTTTTCATTGGCTCCAATTTTGGGACTCAATTGTTGTGTCCATTTCTACATACAGTGCCTGGGTAATACCATATCTCTCGCTCTCTAAAAAAAATATCTCGTCAGTGTTTTTTCTGTAATGTCGCTAACAGTCCAACAGACAGACAAAGGGAGGAGAGAAGACAAACTTCTTGTCGGAAAACAATACAAATGGTGGCCAGAGAAAAAAAGAAGAGCAATTTGTGTTGGTGGCATTGACCCATTTGAAGAATAAAATGATGATGTACAGAAGACAGTACATACTGGTTTCATGAACTTCACATGGAGGACCCTATGAACAACTCTCTTACACAGGTATCCTAATTAGACACTGTACATATTACATATTAACTAGGTCAAACCAAAGTCTCTTGCCAGGCAACTGTGTCTAAACTCAGTGTGTCAAAATGAGAGTATTCAGCTCCCGGGTGCACACAGTGACCTCAGAGAGTCGTCATCTCTGCTGTCTACCTTTGCTCAAAGCAAGGAAGGAGCGTCACACACTGCCACACTCACGCTCAGCCTTTCATCCACACAGGAAATGTGTAGCACCCATCCCAAATCAAGAAGCTGTATACATGAACTGAAGGCAGGGGCATCAGCAAGGCTCATGTTTAGACCCATGAGTACATCAAACCGGTATCCGATTTGCCCTCGAGACAGGGGGAATATATCTCTGACACATTACCAACAGGTAATACATTCCTGAGTTTTTTATTCTGACTGAAGCTGGTACCATTGTGGAGGTGAGCTGGCTGTTGTTGTTGTTGTTCACATGAGAACTGAAGGCAGCTGTGGTCTGTGCCAAACAGCAGAGACAAGAAAAAAAAACAAAAAAACATTTCGTACAAACAGAAAAATGAACATAACAGTTCCAAATAATCATTGTCTGTGAATTGTCTGAAAGAATTTTCAACTTCTTCTCCACAAACATGTATTATAATGTCATTAAGCAATTCTTCTGTCCTGTTTTTCCCTCAAACTCCAAACAATCTCAAAGGGAAAAAAACATCTAAAAATAAGAATGACAGGAACAGCCCTGTTATGTATTTTGATTGCAGTCTGCAGTACATCTAGACAAAGCTATACCAGTTGTTTAAATGCTCAAACACAAGAATAGGCTTGTACAAACAGGCAAACACTGCTGTTAGATGGGAACGGCCTAGAGATGGAAAGTTTTGATGTAAAAACCAGAAGCTATCAATTAAAGATCCTCTGAGGTTCCTGGGGGTTCAAAAGTAAGAAGACTGGTTATATAAACAACAGACTCTTGATTAGACATGAGAAGAAAAATTGCACTGGGCATGTTGTAGCATGAGAGCCCTCCACACACAGGCTTTATGAGATGATGACATCCTAGGGTTATCATAGTGCATTATTATTATTTGTTATTTTTACCCAGCTAAATAACTTAAACAGGATCTTATTTCCATTTATTTTCAGCAGACCAAACACGTTTCCAATTTGCAGATGAAAAAGGGAAACCTACTCTGACCAGATACTGACCTAAGCTTTGCCTGATTGAGCCCATCCGTCATTACAGGCTTTCTCTCCTCTGCAGTGACAGTACAGAGTGTTGCTGTACTCTGCTGTACTGAGTCAACAAACCTGTTGTTGACCTGAAAATGGAGGGTTGTAGACTAAATTTACCGCCAGTGCCTGACAAGCCAGATCACAGCTGAGGTTGCAAAACATAAACAAGCTGAAGCGAAATGAAAGGGAGGAGAGAGTTTGTCTGCGCCGTCAGTTACGCCTGAGGAAACTCGCACAGCTGGCAGGTTTATGATTTTAACAAAAGGACAAGAATAAAGGAGATGAGCAGAATATTATACAAACAGGGTTATTGACAGAAGTTTTCGAGCTGCTGAAGTGTCGCTGATCAACACCAAATCCAGATCTTTGGGAATCCTGATTGAAAATATAAAATTCTTGTATTTTTTTACTTTTTTGTTTTACACTTGTTTTCATCTTAATTGATGAGTTGTAAGTGGTTATTAATCTTTTACACTTTGACACCACCCATACTAAACTGAATGTTATTCAACACACTATTAATAACATAAAAATTGATACTGCTTCAATAGTTTTTCTATATAGGGATACCTAAAACTTCACTGATTTTCCACTCAGTCATCCATTAGTTCTCATAGGACTAAGAGGCCTGTGTGGCAGCCATTGTAACACTGCAACCCATTCCTAATCTAATCAAGTGTTTGGTAGCCAAACAACCACACTGTCCAACTCAAACATTTACCCTTGCATGCGCAGTGTTTTCTCTGTGACAACGCACTGATTAGAGAAATCACATTTTTTTTAATTACATTACAGACTACTTGTGTTTGAGTTGTTCTCTGTGATATAAGACTGGCGTAATGAAGGCTAATAACAACCTCAGAACATTTGAGTTAATTCTTCATTTGTAACTTTGATTTCAAATAAAAGTATTAATTTTTGGTCATAAATTTTCTATGGTATTGGTAATTGTGACTTTTGTTTCAGAGAAGATCTCCATGTTATTTTTTGTAATTTTCTTCCATTTTCCAAAATGTTCAAGTTAGTTTTTGTAAATTGTAATGTTACAAGAAAAAAATACCACAGTATAATATGCAATAAAAACTCAGGACCCAGGACAACTCAGGGCATTTTACTTGTTTCTCTGAATTTCCAGGAGTTTTCCAGGACTAAAAAAAAAAGGTTTGTTTGTCCAAAACCTCAACGGTCTTGGAACAAACCTCAAGTGAATAAATTAATTTTCTGCTTGAGTTCAATTATTCCCTTAGGATATGAGATTACCATGTGATTAAATTTCTAATAAAGTGTGTACAGTTTGGTGAAGACAGAATCTGAGTATCACAGCATGTCCCATACATAAAACCATTCACCGTGCTCTTAGTTACTCTCACCTCTGACATGTCATGGACCAGCAGCAGAGGGACGGTGACGGTGGTGATGTCGTGTGTGCAGCACACCTTCAGGATGTTCCTCAACCCCATGATAGCCGGATCCCGGGCCGTGATGTTCCCCGATCGGACGTTGTCATCCACACACAGATGGAAGACAACGTGGACCTCTGACAGGTTGGAGTGTCGTGAGATGTAGAACTCACCTTAAAAGGCAGACAAGCAGCAGATAGGTTACAAGAGTGTATGATGCAAAAAACATGAAGTATGAGTGTGGTATAAAATGATGTAACCATTACCTGGTAAGATATTAGAGGGATTTCTTTCAAGATTTTTGCTCTTATCATCACCTCCATTCCTTTGAATCTCTGTGAGGATACAGAAATGCAAAATAAAACAAAAGTATGCAAAAATAAATTGTTAAAAATACCTCACAAGGACACTTGATACTAATGGCAGCTGGAGTATCCATTCAAGGCTTATACACCAGGAAGAATGTTTGTATGTACAGCTCTGCTCTATGAAGCACTTAACTAATGCTGTGATTATGATCAGAACAAAGTTTTCCATCAGCGCAGGAGCAGTGATGCAGAGTGGCTTCTATTTCCTGACTGTTTAATCCTCCCTCTCATAGTGCTGGCATGTCACTGAAATTCTCCAGCCTTGTCTGTGTAAACGTCTTGTACTGCCATACTCTCACAGTCAGTTATGTGGTTATACACCCCTTTAAGACAGCTTGAATTTTACTCGCTTCAAAACAAAAGGTAAAGATGCTTTTTCTTGTTTTCCTAAACATACCAGATAAGTCAAAGATAAACTTCAAAGTGAGTACCGTATTTTCCAGACTATAAGCCGCTTCTTTTTTCCGACGCTTTGAACTTAAAAACCGGTGTGGCTCAGTATCGGCGGCACGGAGCTTGTTAGCTTGTACATTTAGCGTCGTCACATCAGACCCGGTCAGAGTGGACCACATGAAACTGTTCGAATAAATTCAATAGCGGCTTATAGACAGGTGCGCTCAATAGTCTGGAAAATACGGTGTATTGTATATTCTGAGACTTGGACAAAAACACAAATCATAGATGTTTCAAATACTTGCATCTTGTAGATTTCTATCTATGGCACTGCCACTCAATCTAGAGTAATCTTTATTTTCCCGTTCATGACAGTGTCCAGTTAACTGTGAAAAACACAGCACATCCAGGATAAGCCTCCAAAATCTCAGCTTTTTCTGATGCGAAAAGACTAACCCGGCTGGTCTTTCTGCTTGCTGCTCCGCTGGGCTCTGGCGTACAGCACCACCTGCTGCACCTCCTCCAGCTGCTCCTCCAGACAGTGAAAGTGGAAGTCTGTACACTCCTTCGCCACAGTTGCAAAGTCTGTGAGGTCAGAACAAAATAGACCAGAGATGCAAATGATGCATTAAATCTGTTTGCCCAAATGATTTCCAGGTGAATGGAGTGCCTAGTCATTGAACAAAAACAATTAAAGAGGTGTGAACGAACGGCGTTACTCTCCAGGCAAAGTTGAGATAAAACCAGAGAGAATCATAAGTCGCAGCAAAATATAAATGTTACAATTTATAAAAAATAACAAAGCATTGCAAGAACTATTGTGGAGTGTGTAAACATTCAGATCATCCAAATCAATTCTTCCTGAACAGATTTTGATTTGTTTGGAAAGATTCAGGCAGTACCCAGGGAACAAATTAAAAATTTAGATGGGAAATTGTGTCCAATGTCTCTATAACAGGCAATCGTCATAACAAAAACAATGCAACATTCATAATTTTGTCAGATCTTAAAGCATTCTGTAGAAACTCTGCAGGATGATATAATGTCTAAAATCTGACAGATGCTGAGGATTATGCTTTGAAGGATGTCTGAGCTCTCTGCGTAATATTCAACAGGTGCCCTAACCTCTCTTGATGCCACTGTAGGAGTTGACCCTGTTGTCGACCAGCAGCACCAGACCACAGAGTGAGGAGGAGTACA
This sequence comes from Pseudochromis fuscus, assembly GCA_900323345.1. Lineage (NCBI taxonomy): Eukaryota > Metazoa > Chordata > Actinopteri > Pseudochromidae > Pseudochromis > Pseudochromis fuscus. Next base: position 82,872 of record OOFC01050957.1, read on the forward strand.
ACGAGAGGGCCGTCTGCAGCCGCCGCAGCTTTGCTCCGCTGCTGCCGTGGCGCCGGTGTTTACAGAAATCCAGCACGTCTGCTCGGACCAGCCGCAGGTTGTGCATCGTCTTCAGTTGTGCTCCTGGTCAAAGAAAGCGGGAATGCTTATTTTAGGCACAAAAAGCAGAAATTATAACACTAGTGCCAGATGTCATGAAAGTGTGTATAAGTGCTGGGAATGCAGATTAGAAGTCAAGTACCTAAGTGTATGGTGAAGCTCTCCTCTAGCTGAGGCTGCTCCTCGAACATCCTGGCCCCAGAATCTGCAGCCTCTGACAGCTGGCTGGGCTGCACTTTAATCTCCTCACTGGATATCAATCACACAAAAAATAAATCAATTAAAAATTTTAAAACAATTTAAAAATCATAACATGTCAATCCTATACAGTACAACTATAGACCGTATGTAGAATTGATGAAGCTAACGAGACATCGCTAGTTGGTTTGTGAGCTTGTATTTTGAAGCCAGGAGTTTTGCAATTCAACATCGTCATGTTGCCAGAAGTGACCATATTTGGACATGAAAGGAGGAGAGAGCAGGTGGGTCTGATTCGAACCTGAGGATGCTGTCCAACGTGTATGAGGCTTAAGTTCTGGTCTAGTCTCATTGGAGATCAAACCTGTCAATCAAACTAACCATACCCCTAAGTGTTCCTCTTTTTAAAGCCTAATGCCAACTTTTTTTTTTTTTTGAATGGACCCCTAGATCACTAATAAGAAGAGCTGACTTTAGCTTAAACTTTAGAGTTTTTTGGAGCAGCTAGTTCAACATATAGCTACACTTTTTTTAATGACATTTATGACCATTTTGAGCCTCATTTATCTAAATTCAATTTTAAGTTACTGCACCTCCTTTAAGAAAAAAATAACACACTACCAACGGGAATCAAAACTCCCACTTAAATTCTGTTCGCAGTTTCCCTTCACAGGCTACAGCGTTAATAAAAATGCATATTTATAAAGTGTTCAGAGTGCTGATGTAGAATGTTTTAACTTTCACCCACACATAACAAGATAATGATATTCATCATTAAAATAAAGTAATGCAGTGTCAGCACATTGTCTGAGAAGCTCTTAACATACAGGTCCTGGTGGTTTCTGTTTTTGATGGAATATCCAATATATGCAGAGAAGTGTAATAAACGAATTACTGCTAACCACCATTACATTTTTTTTCTTGTTCCAAGATGCCAGTCATAACTAATAATGCAAAGCAAAGCATCAGTCAAACCAAGATGAGTCTTTGACCTCTTATATACACTTCAATTTATATGTAAATGTGCCCTGCACTTCAACATAGGGATGTGCTTTAGATTAGATGTGATGCTATAGATGTACAGCTGTTGTGATTCTGGTAGAAAAGGGTGAGTTTGTCCTCTAGCAAAGGTCCAGATGGAAAACAGCTTACAGGGCATGTTTCCAGTAATTAGTTTCAAGCCATTTTATAAATCAGCAAAATATATTTGTCTTGTTAATGTTGGTTTTTTTTTTGTCTTTTAGTCAACCTTGTACAGCATTGTACATCTGAAAGTTTTCCTAATAGCTGACTTCAGTGCTTATTTGCTGCACAAACAAACCCATGCTGGCCCAGACAAGTCCAAGCCTCAACACCGAGGCCACAATTCTCCTTCCAAGATACTGCGCCTACAGTTTGCTTTCACTGCAGGTTTTTTTTTTAAGATTAAAGTACGGCGACTCCAGTGTTCATTATCGTGAATCAACAGTTTTTACCATCAGCTCCAAAACTGCCTGCAAGCATAATCTTACACATATCAGGCGTGCAAATACAAACAAAGCTTGTACCTTAGTATACATGCACGCACATACAGAAAACTCACTTAATTTTGCTGCTGTTGGTGGATTTCTGCAGGTCCTGGTGCAGTTTGATGACCCACTCTTGGTACTCCTGCTTTTGAATGCAAGTCACTTGCTTCAGTTCACTGGCCCACTTGTTCTCCAGAACCTGTCCAAAAATAGAAGTCATTAAGCATTAAGGATCATCAATATGATAAATCCTTTAATTTAGCATGCTAGGGCGAATTTGAATCTGTCACAGGAAAAATAACCAACAGAATCCTCTAAATTGTCTAACGCTGGATTGTTTAACACAGTGACAAACTACAGAACATTCCAGCTTCTTTTTACCTGCTGTGCATCGAAGTGTTGAGAGGCTACTGCATTTACATCCTGGTCACTCAATGTATTCCCCAGCTCATGCATCACTTTGTCCATTTCTGCTGCTTGCCTACCAAACAGGAAAGCAGTCATTGATTTGATTTGATATGATAGATGGGAAAATGCATCATCATCATCATCATTTACATAACTTATACAGAAGAGGAAATTAGATGTTCTGGTGTGGCAGGAAACTGTGATTTACCAGACAGTGAGACAATCTAAAGTCTTGAGAAAATAAGATAACTAATTTGTCAAGACAAAGTTTACTGTGCTTTCAGTAAGATATTCCATTAAGTTGGCTCAAATGTTCAGGTTTTATGAGGTTTAATGTACAAAAAGCAAAGAAAATATCTCAGCAATGGCAAATTAGTAAGCAATGTTGGATTCTTAGACGTTCCTCAATTTCAAAAAGCTTAAGATTGAATGGTACAAATCAAAAACTATAGGAGGAGAGGGTTATAACTACAGTATAAGAGGGGTTACTGAGTGTTCACGTTGCCTTAAAATCCATACAATACTGCTGAAATTAAAATTTATCAATAAACAAAGAAAGGTGAGTATTTCAAGGCAGTTGTCCCCACCACCAACCTTTCCTGCAGCTTCTTAATCTCCATGTCCCTCTCACTGATGAGCTCAGAGATGCTAACAAAGTAGTTGTGCTCCAGGTTGAGGAGAGTATCAGAGGCAGGGGAGTGGATCAGCTCATGGTAAACATCAGCAAAGTCCTCATCCCAACTGGGCTCTTCAGGCCGAGCGTGCTCTAATGTGGTCTGAAACAGTGACGGAGAGAAAACAAAATACCAACTTCAAAATGTCAACTGCAAACAGTTACACAAAGGTGAAAGCATTCAACTTAACTATACTGTAAAGTCCCCACTGAAAGGTTGATTTATTATGTGCTGTGACTTAGAACAACACGTGTGGAACTAACTTTCAGTAAAAAAGTGTAAAAACAACATTTTTAGTGGAAGACAAAAGAGTAATTAAAATTCAGCATCAACAGAGTTTCTGTGCTACGCTCTGCCCAACAAACCAGGACAGTTAATGCAGCCCATCCATAATTAGAAAAGTAATAGAACAGTATTTGAAACTCCTCTATTTATAAGGACTCAGGAATCCTGGAAAGCTTCCATGTGTATTTCTGTGTGAGTGCAGTAAAATGTAAACTGGTAACGAGTCCTAAATGTCTGAGTGAAGTGGGGCAGGCGGGCGTTACAACACAAGCTAAAACAGCCCTTGTGTTTTTATAAATGCCACAACAAGAGACAGCAGAGTTTAGACTCCTCAACTTTGAAATTTAAACCAAAAGATTTCATTGACCTACTTTAAAAATAAAACTTAAAACATTCACTTTCAAAGAAATGTGTCTGTGAACACACCATACATCATTTCATTAGGAAACCACATGGTCTGCTTCTCACTATGCTATTTGTTTTTATTGATCCATAACATAAAAGTGATGACTCCATTCTCAGATAAGTGAAAGTGCCACCACATATTGGATTTCTGGTAAAAACCGAATCAAAGTGTAACCACGTAAAGTGAGGGAGAGAGACATTAAACTCAGCATGCGGGCTCATGTAATGAGATTTTTTTCTCTCTCCCAGAACTCATGAATAATCAATTTCCAGATGCACTCCACTACTTCTGTTTAAATTACTTAAATGATCCATGACTCCCCTGAAGTTAGCAGGAGCATTCAAGGACACTTCCGAAACACTATGCTGTGCTACTACAGAAACATGGAGTAGTGGATATACGATCAGGGTGTGTTAAGCAGCCTGTGTCTGAAATTAACCTTCTGGAATATCTGCCAGGCATAAAACGTGCTGACTGCATTATTAATAGATATTTTTCACAGAAATATCTCCCAACGCAATGCTAGAAATTCGCATATACAATCAAATAATCTTGATTTGTCATTGTAATAAGATATAGTCATAACATACCACAAAACTGCATTTGGAAGTCAACACGCAAACAAATGCAAACTCATTCAAGTGTATGCGGAAAATATAAATTCATACATACAACTTAGGCTTGCAGATAAAAATAAAAAAATCAGCTGTTCAGCTTACAACAACAAGCTCAAGGGCTACATTCTCAATTATGAGTATAAGTAATAAATCTAAAAACATCCCACCATGATCCTAGATAATAATGTGGGAACGATGACAGTCGTTATCGTAATGTGTTATCACCTCTACATAGGACCTGGTCCAGGCATTTGTGAGCTGGTTTACATCTACGTCTCCTGTTGTGAGTCTCTGCAAGGCCAGTTCAGCTTCTCTGTCGTAATCCAGAATGGTCTCCCTCTCAACAAAGTTGCAGAGCGAACTTTTTAGCTCTAAGGGAAGAAACACACACACAGCAAAATCCAGACATTTATGATAAGTATACATGTGTTCAGTTGTGTGCAAGCCAAGTAGTGCAGTTAAAAAATTTTTTTTAAAAAAAATAGGCATTTGATTTCATACTAGCAACATACATGCTGAGCACATCAGCCCCTTCCAAGGAATCATTTTTCCTAGATTAATTTCAAACAAACAAAATCTGATCATTCTTGTCCAACTGTGCAGATTTAGATAACAAATGTTTGGTGGATGATACACACAAATTAATCAACACAAGTTTATCATTTTGTTTTTCACTAAATTCCCTCCTGAAATATGGTTTGGGAAATTTAAGATTAAAATTAACATGCAGAGAGATTTAAAACTTAAAGAAGTCAGTTCTTGTATTAAGTGTTATATTTAGAGAGTCCTAAATATATAATTTAGAGTGGGTGGCTGTGAATCACTTAGAGCGGGTCACCTATGAATCATAAGGTTGGGGGTTCGATCCCCAGCTCATGCTCCTCATGCTGACGTGTCCTTGGGCTAGCCACCTAACCCAATGGTGCCTAGCGACTTGCATGGCAGCTCAGCAGCCATTGGTGTGTGAATGGGTGAATGAGTTGCCTTGTAAAGTGCTTTGGGACCTAGCTAAGGTCAAGAAACCGCAATATAAATGTACTCCATTTATTCTCCCTTATATCTAGTGTAGAATCAAATTTCTCCTGTCAAGCTCCACCAATTTAATGCTTATGTTGTGAAAAGAATCATAGGTATTTTATTTAACCGAATCACTCCAACAATGAACAAGATTGCAGCACAAACACGCTGGTTTTGTACTGTGACCCATCTCAAAGCTTATGTTATTTTACTAAGAGCAACATTCTCACCATTTTCTATGTAGCAGGGTATTTTATGGAGCAGCATCAGGCGTCCATGAAGATCACTGACGTTCTCCTGGACAGGAAACTGCAGGGGCACTTTGAGGACACAGTTGTGTTTCCCTGCCCTGAACTCGAACACAAACTCCTTCTCCGATGTAGTGCTTACTTTGCCTTTGATTTTCTTCATTGTCACAGCTGGACATTAGAAAATGATTAAACATCTGGGTTGAAATTATGCTACAACACCTTTTCACTGTCACATCAAATAACCCAAAGTTAATTGCTAACATCACAGAAGCAGCTTTCACATAGAGTACAAACAAGAAAGACCAATATGTCTTCATTAATAACGTCCCTTGTTAACCTGTATAGGGTATCTCAGGTCTATTAAAATAAGTATGTTTTTGTTTACAGCTACCCGTGACATACTGCTAAGTGTCAACTCTGTATTAATCGTAAACATAGATTTAGCTCAAAATTAGCAAGCGGTGTGGCTAACGTTTAAGCTAGGTGCAAAGCTAAATATCAATGAAAACAATAGGTCCTCGGTCCTGGACACGTCGACTGGCGAAAAATATTTTTAAATTATTTCACCAGACACGAAAACCATAAAATATACAGATTTACCTGAGTATGAATGAATACAGTAATGTTATTTCCTGATGGGAGTGCAGCGGTGCTGTTTGGTTCAGTCAGCTGACCGCTACAGACTGAAGCTGTGTGACAGCAAACAGCACTTTCGCAATACCGAAGCTGAGCTGTTCAATGTTACTTTATTGATTGTGTATCAGAACGGCTACAGAAAATATGCAAAACCACAATAACTGCCAAGTGTCATGTATTTCTTTTATTTGAGACTTTTTCGCTGACAAATAAAGAAGCTTTACGAAGTCACGAATCTGTTTACTCTAAAGTGTAAATTTACCAGAGCGTGTATTCTTGGGCACTACCTCCCTCTGCTGGTGTGAAGGTTGGTTTTTTTGGATAGTTTATGAATGATGATACTCAGATATATACGGAGGGTTTTTGGAGCTACCTAACAGAAAACACGAGGTGAGAAAACACTGACGTTGTCGACAAAGTACTGACTTGTTGATTAAACAATAAAATAAAGACAACAATGCTCTTAGAATAGTCTAGCAAATATTATGTGCAATGAGCATAGGGAACCCAGTGTAAGCTAGAAAAAAAAATCTACATTATGAAAAAAAAAAATTGTGTTATTATAATAAACAATAAAATAAAAAAGGAAAATCTAACAACATTATTTAGTGGCCACGTAATTATAATGTTCCATAGCCTCATTGCATCATTCCTGTGGTGTAGGGTGGGGATTACTCTTGGCACACATCATTTGTAAAAGCTATAAACTATTTTGATTAGCTCATTCACTCCTTCAAATAAGCAATCCAATAGAGAGGGGAAAAAATATTATAAATCAAGTTGGCCTATCTCAGTTTTTTAGACCCACCCAACCCTTTAAAGTTGTCTATTGTGCTGGTAAACCAAAGATTCTCGATGTCCACTCCACAATGTAATAACATACATACCTACATAAAATAAATAAATAAAATAACAGAAGAACGTTACCACCCCTACAAATTTTTTACTAAACGTTCAACTACATATCCTTCTCCTTGCCTTCCAATTTTAATTGCTATAATTTTAAATATGTATATATGTTAATATTTAATATATAACAAACCACATTACATATTGTATACGGACAAAATAAGGTACATGACTTATAAATACAGTCAAACCTGTGTAAATTTAAACCCTGTGTTTTTAACTTACATTTTACAGTATTTGTTTGTGCGTGTGCGCGCAGTATACTCGTAGACGCGTACGTCCCTGACGTGCGTGTGTTTTCTTCAAGTTTGAGTCAATAAGGGTGCGTGTAAAAGTAGCCCTCGACAACAAATCCGGATAACTATATATTGTACTGCTATTAAATAAAATTACTGCAAAATATCGTCGTATGATAAACTGAAAAGACAATATAATTTTTGTGTGGACTATACTTTTTTATTCCCGTTACAACACGTCCTATTTAGGCTATTGTCTTTTTACACGCTCTTTAATGAATGTGGGCATTTGCAAACACTCCCTCCAACGCTTGAACCGTCCCGTCATACCTCGCGTGGCCAACGGCTCTCCACCGAGTGTTCGCTCATTGAATTACCGTACGCAGCCTGTTCAGCTCGATTTAGTGAGATAATTTGGAGAGAACCGGGCCATACTAGGTTATTACCCACCGCCACACTATCCCGGGTTTTCTGGCTGTCTGTCTGCGGCGGTGGGGCTCGCTTTCCTGGAGCTCGCTGGCTGGATTTGGTCGGGGAGGCAGGGGGGAAGTACGGAGCTGGTCCCGAGTGATGATGGAGCTGGAGTCGGCCAGTAACAGAGGCGACCTGGGAGCTGTGGGGGACTCACTGCAACCACAGACCCCGAGCAGGCACGAAAAGAGCCTGGGACTGCTCACCACCAAGTTTGTGACTTTACTACAGGAGGCGAAGGACGGAGTGCTGGATCTGAAAGCAGTGAGCATGCAGCCCCAGAGTCTTTGTTGTTAGCTTGTAGCACATGTCATTTCCAGCCTGGTTACATATACTTTCGCTAGCTTGCTTGTTAGCCTAGCTTAGCTGTGTGACAGGCTAATTTGAATGGAGGATGCCTCTCTGCGTGTGGCTTTCTAGTTTTAATACACGTTTGTCAGTTTCAAACTCCAGTTAGATACTGTGTCGTGGTAGTTTTACGATTCCCGGTAGAGAACTGAGTTTAATAAAAGGCTCAAACTGAACTTTGAGAACACCGGTCAACTTTTCAGACTCTGCCCCCTGCAGATTCAAAGTTTAAAAAGTGGGTCAGCTTTTGTCGTTTCCTTATGAGCAAACGCTGCTGCATCTTCACACATGAACAGTTTTTTCTGATTGATAACGTCTTTGTCATTTAACGACATGCACTTAGTTCCCAAGAGTTTGTAAAAATTAAAAGCACATTTTAAACAACAGTGCTTTCGCTTTTGATCATACGTACATTAAATGACATTAGCTGTGCTCTCCACCAAAGTCGTTGTTAGCTCTTCAAATATTAGAGTAACACTCTCACATGACTCCGATCACACTTGTTGAACAGCCAATTAGTGTCAGAGTCTCTTCTTTAACTTGAAGAAGTAGTTGGTGTTTGTATACACTGTAAATAAAGATGTTGAAAACTAATCTAATAAGTCAGTGCCATTAATGCTTATTTAAACTATTAAACGAGGTTTCAGGTGAAATTCACTCTTATCAGATCAGTAATAAACTTGCCATATTGTAATATAACTTGAACAAACACTATCACTCGTGTTTTTTTTGCACAACCAAAACCAGTAAACCAGATGGCAGCTTGATCAGCCAAGCATTATTATTATTTGTTTAACCCAACAGTTTCCTTTTCACAGTGACCTCAATGACTTGGTGGACAGATTGGCTTCTTGTCTGTTGACACTCATGGTTGCACTGCGCTTTGCTGATGATAGAACATCAGACACTGACCTTTTGCTTTCACTCTCATTTTCTTTACAGAAAGACTGAAATGGTGTTTAAATGTTTTAACTTTTTAATAACACATTTCTTAAGTAAGAGCCTTTGAAACATGGAGAATGTGTACTGACTTCCAGTTACAGGTCTCTTTGCCTGTGTCACCTGTAGTTCCTGCCGCGACACTGGACTGGAAGCTCATATACTTGTTTTGCATGACTGACTATTGCAACTGACAAAACATTCTTATAATTCATTAGCCGTTATTCAGCATGTCCGTGACTCCACTTGAGCCACAGAGCCCGATGACAAAGCTCGACTTATCAACACGTGCCATATGTTTATCATTAGCGTGGTAAACTCCAAGAGGTTCAGCAGACAAGGAAGTTTAAATAACCCTGTGGTGACACTTCAACTTTTCAGTTGCAGGGCACCTCTTGGCACAGATACAGTAGTCTTTTTTTTTTTCTTGTGTTGCAGCTACAAGCATGCCTGTAGTCTCTATTGTATTTTTCATTGCATTTGTCCTGTCATTCAGGCAGCAGACACCTTGGCGGTGCGGCAGAAAAGACGTATCTACGATATCACTAATGTGCTGGAAGGAATTGGACTGATAGAGAAGAAGTCCAAGAATAGTATCCAATGGAAGTAAGTCCTCAGTTCACTTTTGATTCCCAAATGGTTGAAATATTATCACTTTAACAAAAACTACATTTGCTTTCTAAATTAATTCTCTCTGTTTTTTCATTGAAAAAGAAACTTTTTTTTTTTAAATATCAGTTTGCATGGCAAGTGCCAATTGCATTTACATTTTGGAGTTATATCCTGACCTGAAGAGGCCTTTAGCACAGAAAAGTGCTTATGCAAATAGAGGAGGTGAACTGTCTGAAACCATACTACTAAATGTGTCATGTAGCCACTTTGCACCAACCAACCACTTCTATTTTATATCATATGGCATGGATATAATATAGCTTCAGTAAAAGGTTTTGAAACCGATTCATCAAAAGACCACAGCACTAGTAGTTGATGTTATGGTCATGTCTGCTTGTCTGACAAACATCCTCATGATCCGAGTCGTAAAAGATAGAGAAATGACTCCTGAACAATACATTGTGAAACCATATCAAACTAATTAGAATCTCAGTTTGCATAGCACATGCTCATTAGGGTGTGAGGCAAATGTCGCTTTGATGTACATATTAGGTAGTTAACAAGTACACTAAAACAAAAATGTTGCTGCAACATTAGTGATGTGTGAGCTATAAAAATAAATGTTAAAAGGCTTTATTTCACTGCAGTCTGTGTAAAGACTGTATAAGTTTTAATTTGACTTTTTATGTATTACTTAATTTGACAAAGAGAGCACTCATTGATTAGTGTGGAAAAAAAGAACAGTAAATAATTTTAGTTTTTTATTTGTTGTCCTTGGCCAGTTGTCAGAAAACCACTTTGGATTTGAAATTTTAAAAAAATGGCGAGCTGAACTTTAATTAATCAGATGAGTAACAAGGAATTTGGACCTCTATTTATCCCCCTGACTTTATGTGATTTCTGGAGAGATGTAGTTCATGTAAATGTTACAGATTTATACCATTCAAAACTGTAGGTGCAAACATAAAATCTATCACAAGCTTGTCTGGAAACAAGTCTCCCGTCAGGGCAGCTGTATCTGTGTTGTCCGAGCTTTAATACAAGGCAGATGGATCAGTGCCCAAGAGAAAGTGAATGAGAGTCAATGCTGGTAGCTGTATCAATAATAAAGCAGGGTGTTAGAAAAACACCATGTGTTGCTCATGAGTGTGTGTGTGAAGCTGTCTCTGCCTGCTGTCAGTGCATGACCACGTATTTTCCTTTTGTGTTTCAGGGGTGTAGGTCCAGGCTGCAACACCAGGGAGATCGCTGATAAACTGATTGATCTTAAGGCCGAGCTGGATGACCTCGCTGTCCGGGAGCATGAGCTGGACCAGCAGAGAGTCTGGGTCCAACAAAGCATCAAGAACGTCACGGACGACTCCAACAACAGCCCATATCCTTCACTTGCACAGGCTCTGTGGCTATATATAGAAAAAGATTTTCAGTGATGTATTGGACGGTAAATTCTGCTTTAATGAGAAAGGTTTGTAAATCCTCAACTTATTCTAAGACATTTAAAATCACATAAATGGTTTTGCTCATCATTCATCAATGGTGTTTTTTTTTTTTTTTTTTTTTTTTTTTTTTTTTTTTTTTGTGTTGTTTTTTTTTTTTTTTTTTTTTTTCTCGATATTTTTT
>OOFC01050958.1:0-30240 GCA_900323345.1 Pseudochromis fuscus
CGTTCACAGGCCCAAAGACACAGGGCCACAGAGGTGAAAGAGAGAGGATGGTGGGGGGTCTCGAGGCTGCTAAGAGAGTGTTTCTCAGCTGGGTTTAGGAGCATATCATGCATGGTGCATCGGTCGGGGTCCTCCAGCCTCGCTCGGGGCCTCAGATTTATAAACAGGGCCAAACTTAGATTTAATTGCATATTTCTGTGCGGGTATATATATTGCAGACCACAATCTGTTGATACTCTAATGCTGACAGCTATGCCAAGGTGTCCGCTAAATGGAAAATATGTGTTGAGTTTTTAGGTGGCTAAGTACTGCTGGAGTTTATACTGGATTAAAATTGTTATAATTATGTGTAATTTGGGTCAAGTTAGGTCACAGGTCTGCAGCGGTGCCCAAAACACAGCTGAATAGTCGCTTCTTGTCACTTTATAGCTTAATATCAACAGTTGAGGTCTAAAGTGAAGGGCTACTTCTGTATTCACTTTGATGTCTGCTGCAGAGCTGTGTGATGGATGAAGACCAGACAGCTTAGGATGAAGACTATGGAGTAAAGTATACAGTGAGAGGATGTTTGAGGATGCACCATGCATGCAAAGACAAAAGAATCCAAGCCACCAGGTTTCTGGACCTGGAGCTGTGACTCAATGCTGCCACCTGACTCTCAGGAGCAGTAGAGCAGATTGTAGCAGGAGGACTGCGACTGCCACTGTGTCCCCCCTCCGGTACAATATGCTAAACTTTACTGCACACATGCTTTAAAAACACCTCCCAGTCGGTGCAATGTGTGAGTTATTTACTTCAGCTTATGTGAGGATGTCATCGTGACAGTTGAATATCCATCAAATCACCAATGTGCATTATTTTTTTTATCGATAAACTGCAAGTGTTTTGTTTATTTTTATTTATCATTGTCAAAAAATATAAAACAGAGCAGTTTTAACATGAGGACTTTATGCTGATAACAATGTGACTTTGATTGGACCAAAATATAAAGCAGTACCAAGTCCTCCTATGTCTGGATTTGTTATGAAAATTAATATAAATTCTTATTTTTAAATCCAGAAGCTCATCTCTATCTTAGTCATAGTCTATAAATCTATCTTACCTCATAGTCTATAAACTTATCCTCTTCTTCTAGTCTGTCCAAAATATGAGCTATGCCATTTATTTTTATATTACTAGTTTTATATTTGATGAGGTGTGATGCTCTGACAATACTTTTCTGAAAACACAATTTAAAATAAAAATAAATCAGTATATATTTCCTTGTCTGATCAAACCTGGAAGCCAGACAGAAGCACAATTTATCAAAAAACTAACGCGTGCTCATTTTGATACTGACGTGCACTCATTTTATTAATTTCCCTCTGAACAAGCTTACAGGAAATATCTCAGGAAGTACGTTTCTTTTGCTTTTTTGTTGAAAGTTAGAAAACCTCAAATAAAAACCAACATGACATTTTTTGATTTTGGTTTTGTATGGATTAAACAAACAAAATATAGAGTGTTAATTAGTGAGCTTTAGAGGTGCTGGTAGGCAGATTTAGTTACTTTTAGACAGAGCCAAGCGAGCGTTTCCTTCCATATTTCTAAGGTAAGCTGACAGGCAGCTGACTGTGTTTCATAATGATGCTGAAAGAAATTACTTTAAACCCGAGGCGTGGGAAAAATAAGAAAGTGGTTGTGTTTTCAGGTGCATGTGATTTTTTTATTTATTTTTTTTACTCTGGATCAAAAGTCTGTATATAATTCATCCATCCATCCGTCCACCGGCATATTCATTCACAGAGGGAGAGTCAGAGTCAGGAAACAAGAGATAGAAAGAGCAAATCTGAGTCTAAAGAGAGCAAATGAGAAAGGGAGCGATGATGCAGTGAGAGCTGTCATTGATGTGAGAGCAGCATGGAAGGAAGCCAGACACTTGAGGCCATTTTCACTTCTTCTGCCAGCTCTGACAGACTGCCATCAGCACCGCTGAGGAGGATATCAGCCGCTCTTTCGCTTACACACACTTCACTTTTTCTACACTTCATCCCAGCCAGACCGCGCTACTGTTCTTCCAAGTACCCAAACAATATGTTATTCTTTCAAACTTGGAAATCAGTGAGCTTAGCATGATGGAGCTGAAAATGACATCAAATGGCCGTTTTATCAGTTACACAGCGTGCCCAAAACATGTTTTGTTATGAAAGGAGTGGAAAAAGCGAGCAGATCCAAAATATGATTAGTGATTTCTGGCGGGTGCCGCCGCAAACTTCTTCAGAGTGTCAAGTTTAGGCTTCATGTTGGTTGTTTGTCGCCCAAACTGCCCCAAAACTTTTCAAATGGGAACTGGTACACAATGTGAAAAAGCCAAAAGTAAGGAAAACAACCGCCGCTGACGCATCCGAGTGAAACTCTGCGTGAGTGTGTGTGTGGGGAGTTTTGAGAGTGGTATCAGCCCCTCAAACTCTCAGTGTGAACAGAGACTTCATTGGTGCTTTGGTATTCTGATATAGACTCTTTGGTGGATTCTAATCCCTATTAAAGAGGCAGATTATGGAAGGGATTTGGCTTTGATTCGCCTGTCCCACTGCTCTTTTCTGTCAGCATCTCACCCTCTGTATATACCCTCCTCTGGTTTTCTTTCTCCCCGCTCCTCTGTCGTCTTGATGGGATGGTCAGGGATTGAACAATGATTGCCTCCATGTGTCATCCCCCTCACGCTCCCACCCTTTAGCCATCCTCCTGTGATTATGACCACATGTATGAGGGGTCCCCGGTCGCCTGAATAGATTTGTTAAAGGCCCCCAGTGGATGAGAGAGGTCCAAGCCCTGTAGCCTGGCCCTCGTGTGCGGCTCTATCCCCTTTCGAGGCACTCCGCATGGGGGTGAACTCCCTGCCAGCCCACCCCCCCCCCACCACCAACTCCGCCTCCTCCTCCCACAGCGGGCACCCCTCCTACTCTTCTCCGCTCCTCCGCCACGCAGCGATAATCAGGCTTATGTAAAGACGACGTGCTCTTTTGACAGTCATCAGCTCATCAGTGATCCAATCAAGCCCAAATCCGCCATTGTTCGCCCCTCAAAGTGTCTCAAATCCGCTTGTGCAGGAGAGAGGGGCTGCGCTCTTTATCCTGCCAATCACTCCTGACATTCCTGCCACTGTTGCCATGGCCTGGGGTCAGAGGTCGTGAAAACAGAGCGCATGAGCTGACTCGGGGAGAATGGCGACGCACTAAAGGAGGGACCCTCTGCTCAACGGCCCCATTGGTCAGCCAACGCAGGGGGTAAATGTAGACAAGTTAGGACTCTATAGCCCCCGCTGAGAGGGCCAGCCGGACAGAAAGAGACATGGGCAGGGGGAGGAGGAGGAAAAAAAAGGGGGGATGATGAGGCAGAGAAAAGGTCCAAAGGGAAGAGAAAGAGGGCAAGAGAGGTGTGTGTGAGGGAGAGTGTTTGATTGCCAAATAGGCTTTACAGAGCTTGACCTCGAGGGGCTCGGAGAAGAAAAGGCCTGACACTCGGTTAAAGTCCCTGGAGGAGAAATAATGGACATGCAAGTTCATAATTTGGGGTTTTTATTGGATATTTTCTCCACTCTCTTTATTACTGGACCTCGAAGCCAAAAAAAAAAGAAGCTTGATCTGTGTGTGAGCTGTAATTTGAAATGGAAATGTACCTCCCAACGCAATGAAGGTAATACATGTCGTCGCAGGATAAGCGGGGCACTGGGTTAAATCTGTTGTAATGTCGTCAAAAGAATAATTTTCTGTACCCCAATGTATACGTAAGTGAGCAAATGTTTAGCCTAGACAAGATATCATAGGGAATTTACGCCATTCACTGTTCCTCCATAGGGATTAGTGGAATTAAGCGTTTACACAAAAGCAAAGTATCAAAACTCATGGGTAATTCAACAAGCGCCACAATACTGAGTTTACCGAGTGCTGCTGCTTAGCCCGAGTTTATTGTGGCGCTGCAGCTGCGAATACCGTACAGACAAATAGCAAACATTGTCACTGCCTTTTAAAGGAGACAAATTTAATATACAGGGAAAATACACACAACAAATACTATGAAAGGGTGGGAGTGATAAGTCTTCTCTCTTGTTGTCTGCCCATTCATGGCAATAATCTGAGGGAAGAAGCAGATTAGGACAGAGGGAGGGTTTGCGGTTGGGCGTTCGCATCGCTGCCTCCTTTCAGCCATTTTGAAACAATGTTTATCCACTGGTTTGTTACAGCGCAGCAACTTAGCTTAGTGTACTGCTGTGAGAGTCCGGAGGGAGCTGAGGACTCGCTGCGTCTTTGTTCAGCATCCATTGAGACGCACTGGTGTATTAGACCAGGGGCGGAGAAGCAGCACTAAATGAATGCATGTGCGATTTTGGTCATTTCTGTAATTTGTGCCTCAGGATCTGAAATGTTGTGCCACAGTGTCTGGTTGAGGGTTTAGCCGTCATGGATCAAATGACCTTTGTAGCATTTACACTGCAGAAAAGATCTCGTATTAGTAATCATTTTTGCTCACAGTCAAGCTGGAAATAGAAAAGTGGATCTCTCAGAAAGTTTCAAATTTTTAAGCAGCTTTCCAGAAACATCAGGAACTAAAGACATGTGCACAATACTGCACCACAACCATGAACAAGTCTCCATATCTGCAGGTTTACAACCACCTCAGCAGCACGACACAAGTGAGGCACATTCACGTTCTCATCAGAATGAGCTGTAATAACTTTAATAATCATTTAACGTCCCATTAGGCCCCATTACCTGATCGAAAACTACTGATGCCTCGTTCAGTCTAGATTAAAAAAAATACACAGTTAACCAATTTTCATCTACCGTATTTTCCGGACTATAAGCCGCTACTTTTTTCTGACGCTTTGCACTTAAACACCGGTGTGGCTATGTATCGGCGGCATGAAGGTCATTGGCTTTTTACAAGCTAGCAAGCTCCATGTCGCCGATACATTTAGCCTCGTCACATCAGACCCGGTCAGAGTGGACCACATGAAACTGCTCGAATAAATTCAATAGCGGCTCATAGACAGGTGCGCTCAATAGTCCGGAAAATACGGTACTTCCTTCATACCTGATTACATGTGTGGGAAACATTCTTATAGTTGGTTATTATATTTTGTAAACACCAGCCTGCTGGCATTGTCCTCACCAACACTGCTGTGCCTCATGGACCGTCCAGCTGTTACTGATACAACCTGAGCTGTGTCAGTGTTTTCCTTACATCATATTAACAGAAGACGCTTTAAATTCCCAGCACAACTTCGACATAAATTGTTTTGTGTTCAAAATACGTTGGAATGATTTGTTAAGATGATAACGAGTCCAGCGATGTACAGTAACACAGGGTGGACCCCCCTCTTCCTCCTCCTCCTCCTCCACCACCCCCTCCTCTGCTGTCTTTCACTTTGTGGATAATGATAGATGACTCACGGGTCACATATCTTCACAGTGTAATTACAGATGAGATGAGTGCATGTGCATGCACACACACTCTATCATTCGAACACACACACAAACAGTTGCAGAGTAATGTGAGTCCTCATTCATTTGCCCAAGTCGTTTAGGGTAATAGAGCTTAATGGAGTGTATTAACCCTGTCCAGCTTGCGTTTCCCCCTCAGATGTATGTGTGTCTGTGTGTGTGTGTGTGTGTGTGTGTGCATGAACAGGGAAAGGGGAAACCTGCCAACTGTTTATCTGCACGGGACACAAACACTGGGGGGAGTAGCGATCTGGTTTCCCACTGTCACAGATGCTTACCCGCCTCTCCATTAGTGATGTGATTGGAGTGGACACAGAAAACCAGCAGCCTCGTTCCCATAGGGGCAATCTGAGGAAATTATTGCCCATCCCCTCTCCGGGGAATGTCAGCGCTCCAGAAAGAAGCACTTAATCGACTGCTATCACATACAACTCTCTCTCTGTCAACCGCATAGCATGAGTTTTTCCCGAGCATTTGGTGTGAATTCATACTTTTGCAAAATAGCGTTTGATGACACGTGATCAGTCATGGCACACAGCGAGAGGCTCGCGGGAGCTGCAGGGCTCTCTAGATGTGGAACGAGGAGATCAGACACTCAGCGGCATTTACTGGGAGAGTGACAAATAGATGATCACTGGAGAATGAAGATTGATACAATAGTTAACATTGTCACCCTGTTCTGTTTGATACGGGGAGAAAATCATTTGGCAATCTGTAAAGAACACTATAATATTTAATCTTTGTTGACTGGCCTGATGCAAAAACCCTGTGATAAAAAACATATGCTGAATAAGATGCAGCCAAAAAAAAAAAAAAACCTCCCACTGAAACCAGTGCTGCTGGTGGCCAAAAGTCCTGGGAGGTCCAGCGAGCGGTATAACATGAAATCTGCAACCACACCCGAGTGTAAGCTCGCAGACAAGCAGACCCACTGTGTTGTCTTTGCTCAGTCACAAAATTGTGGGCGACCTTTTCACCCTAGTCAATAACAACTGCAAGCTGAGCCCACTGCACCCTCAGGCTACCACCACACACACACACACATACACACACACGCACACTATCACTCCCACAATGAAGCTGTAGTTCTCTAAACCACCAGAGGATGGCAGCTGAGGTCTAAGCAGTGTCACTGAAACAGCTCAAACACTGGGAGAAAATGTAGCAGAGATTCCCTATTTTCATGGTATTCCCCAATCTGATGAGTCTATTCTCTGTGCATAAAATGTGATTTATAGTTTTCTGCTGTTTTGATTATTCACTTTGTAAGTTTAGGTTGTTTTATTGGAGTTATTTCACGTGGAAATCCAAATATCTCCCAACAATCTTTGGCTGTTTTAACAAGAGACAGACAGAAAGTACAAAGATTTTGATTTTAACAGACATATATTTATAACAGCTTATTTCTGAGATTATTATTAAAGTTTCATAACAGTATGTTCATAACAGATTGATCTGACCCTAACATATATAGCACATACAGCTTATACAACCATATGAAATAATTTTTATTTTAACACTTATTTCTCAATCTACTGTTTTCAAGGTGAGGGGAAAAAGAAAAATTAGGTTGATCGTGCAAATATTAGCAATAATTTTAATGCACCAAACGTGGTGTCTGTGGAGACTCTAAACAAAGAGGAAGGGACGCTAAATTCGACAAAATAGAAGAGTTCAATTGAAATAAAGTGTATAAATTAGTACTCAAATATTTGGCTATGGGAGCAGAGAGGGAATGTACACAAAGAGGAACCGATACAGACGGCGAGAGATGACGGACAAATAAACAAAGAGGATCAATGGGTGAGTTAAAGCAGGTTAAAGTGTTTGTTAAAGGCTCTATCGGTCCCTGCGGACTGAGGCTTGCGGAGCTGAATAATGTATGTCCGCTCCCGGAGTAATGAAGTGGAAGTGATAGGGAGGAATACGGCTGGCCTCCCAGGGCTCAACGCAAACTGTACACACTCTTAAGAGCTGCCTGTAGCCTAAACCTGTCTCCCTCTCTGCTGCTGTCTGTCTGCGTCTGCCTCTTACACACACACACACACACACACACACACACATGCTGCTCAGTGGCTAAGAGGGTTAGCTTGTCTCTGTTCCTGTGTCTTACATCATTGATGAGGAAGGCCAGGGCATTTATAGTATCCCACTCGGCAGCTCCAGATCTTCCATGAGGCTCTTATTAGACAGGAAGCAGCCCTCACAGATAGCATGGCTGCTGTTCAGTGGTCAGACAGGTTGCTCGGTGTTGGCAGCCTTGTTTGTGGATCAGATCGAGCCTGGTTTGCACTTGTACTCGGTCGGCGCCATCGTGCTTAACAAGAGGCAGCCCAGCTTCAGGCCGGTGTCTCGCGGTTGGAAAAAGAAAAGGGGCTATTTTCTTTTCCTCATGATCCATTTATTGCTTGTCCTCCTACGTCCTCTCCTTCCTCCCTGAACATCCCTGCTTTTCTCTCAAAGAGGCAGGAGCTGGACGAAAGGTGGAAAAGTTATCTCGTGTTACCCCCGTTTTTTTGTTTCACTTCACCTCAGAAGAGTTTAAGATTTCTGTTTTAACAAAGGTTCAATAGGAAACTCCAACAGCATAAAAATACTGTCTGAAGAATTTCTCTGTTTTGGAGCTTGACCTTTTTGGGAAATACTAAAATTAGCGTTCTTGACAAGACTTAAATACGAATATTGGTCTCATATGTGTCCAGTACCAGTACTTAGACTGTACATACAGTAGATAAAGCTAACATGATGTTACCCATCAATTTGTGGTTGGTACTCACTTCCCCTTTGAAGCCAGGAGTTTGGCATTTGAACGACGCCATGTTGGTTACTTTGAGAAAGAAGTTACCATATTTGGATAGGAAGCAAGGAGTGAGGAGGCGGGTCTGACCTTTGAACCCAATGATACTAGACTTGGAGACCAGGGCCATTTTTCAATATGCGTACTTGTCCGTACTTACGTTCTCGTGAAACATTATCAGTCGGAGACCTAGTACTGTTCCAATTCAAAGTACACATCTGGCCGAGAACCTATGAAATACCCGGGTGTGTTCTCGCTCCTCCTTCATTATCGAGCCTGCATCAGACCAGACTTGTGTGGACTTGGGGAAGCCAAATAACCCATAATGCATTTCGCAACATTGAGCGGAGATGTGACGTCAACAAGTACGCTGGTGTTAATCGCACTTTAGCCTCGGTGAGTTCTCGCTTTCCTGCAAGTCCGTACTTCAGAGTCCGAATTGCAGGTACATTCTCACCAAGTACACGAGTACAAGTTTGTGTACTTTGAATTGAGAAACGGCCCTGGTCTATCAATCAACCTAACCATGCCCCCTAAATATTCCTCTTCTCTCAGCCTAACATCTCCTTGATGATGAAATGATTTTCAGATGAACCAGATCACTGACAAGAAGAGATGACTTTAGCTAATGACATCAGAACGACTTGTGGAAAATTGTATTGACTGAATATTTCATGGTTGAAAATTGCGATTTTCGAATTCAAGTCAATTGGAGACAGAGTTTATTGGAGCCAGTATCAGCGGTCATCAGCGGTAGTTTTGCACTTTCTGCATTTTTGCTTCTGATTTAGCTTCATCCATTTCTATATATCGTCTATGAGTTTAGCACAAAGACTGGAAACAGGGGGATACAGCTCGCCTTGTCCCTCTAAAACGATCTAATTAGCACATTATAGCTTGTGTGTTGTTTCTTCAAGGGTCAGGTGTCACAACTTCCTGAAATTCTTGGCTCGTCCATTTGCCAGGCATCCAGTGGAGTCTCCATGAAGACACTTCCCTCAGCCAAGAAAGAGGTTGGCACATAATACGTCGCTCACGTGATGTTCTTCAAACTATAATCGCAAGCAAGCCAAGTGTGAAAAAACTGTTCATATCAGCCTCCGATGTGAGTGAGTCAATTCAGGGATATCAGAAATCTAAGATGACCCTAACCCTAACTGCTGGTAAATGACTTCAAACATACCATTGTTGGCAGTTACATCTAAATAAAATCCAATAGTTTTTACAAATTCATTTGATTCTCGTCATTTAAAAAGAACTATTCTCACTTTTGTACTTTCACTTGCCAACAAACTGAGTCGCAAACGGTGAAATAATGGGAAGGTTTTGCTGCTGGGTCGACATCACCGGCACACAGCATGACCCCTGTAGTCGTTTTCACTTTTTCGTTTTTGTAGGGATTAAAGAAATGTTTAATAGCGAGCTCGCAATGTGGACTTTGTTGGCTGACAAAACCAAGTTAGTTGTTTCCAAGGTTACCATTTAAAAAAATAAATATTGGTTTATTTCATATCCACCCTGGCACTAAAACAATAAAACCTTGTTCTCACCCAGGTAGTTAGAAGCTCTCCATTTTGGGTCTTTCAGCATGATCCACTGAAATCTTTTTTTCATAGTGAAATAGCTCAAACCAAGATGAAGCCTCAAAAAGCATCTACATGTTAAACAGTGATTAAAATTGCATAGATTTCAGACTTTAAGGTAGAAAATGTTCGGATGCGACGCGCCGTGATTGAAAGAACTTGTGATTGTAGTTGTTTGGCGCTCTCCTGCAAACACTTTCTGTGGTACTTAGCCCTCCTCCTCCTCTCACATTAACATGCTTCTATCATTAACCCCCACGCCCCACCTACTGCATAATAGCAGGAGCTGGATGCAGAAAGGAAGAAATAAGAATGTGTTTCCTTTCTCCTTTTTTTTGTGCGGAGCATCTTGAATGAATGATTGATGTGAGGGGAATGAGATCAGAAAGATATAATCACGGTCTAACGAACGCAGAGCCTTAAGAAATATATACTGGAGGAATGCCATAAATTTATAAACAGACCATATATTAATATATAAGTAGCCTATTGAATATTCAAAAAGAGGGAGATAACATAGCAAAATATATGCACCTCCATGTGCGATGCATGCTTTATATTCATTCTTTGTGGGAGAAGGTAACAAAAGCTAAATCCAGAAAGTCCTATAGTCTGTCCATTCATCTATAGCTCACCAGTTATTTCCCCATAAACTATAGAAACCAAGATTAAACACAGTCATGTTCATTGTCAGCGGCTAAACAAATTGCCATCTCCTTTGAGTGGCATATGTTTTGTGTGAAGATGTGCAATGCCAGCGCAGGGAGATAACTTAATTTCCAAGCTTTGAGCACAGATGAGGGAGAGACAGTTAGTCCGTGTTCAGTATATGAGCACCTTTCACGGGACAAATGGAATGTCAATCAAGCGGCGGTACACAGATGCGGTCTCCCCGGTGGGGACCGAGATGCTTTCTGGTGATGCAGCTCTGTTGTTCCAGCCTTACTCTGGGTGCACTGGGAATATTTTGTCCTTTTACCTCTCCACATCCCCTCGCTCCATTTCAGATCCCCTGACTATTAATGATTTCTTTGGCTTCCCAAGTTTGCCTCTTTAGGCTTTCCCTCGTCTCCACATCCACTTCTTCATGTTGGATTTTTGCACGTAAAGGTTCTTACCCGACTCTTCCTTTGTCTCTTTATTTATCTTTTCTTTTAATAACTTCTCAAAAATTTACTGTTTTAGTTCAGCTCTCCATTTCTTTCAATCTGAGGCTCTGTACAAAAATGCTGAAGTTTATGAGAGGAGGGAATCTCTCTATTTATTTAGTTTTTACTTGGGCTGTCAAAGTTAATGCATTAATGTGGATTAATCCATCATCATGAGTAATCTGATTAATAATTTTAATGCAATTAATCCATCTGCAGCACAGCATGACTCAGAACGTCTCTGGCAACGCATTTCGGGCAGTTTGTCCAAGTGGAGTTACTGTCACTCATGCACAAATATGCAGTTAATCCTGTGGTGACAGGCAGCAGAACCAACCAATAACAAAGGAAGATGCTAAACAGCACGTTGGTCCTGTCCATAGGAAATTCAAATAAAACAAACTAAAGACAGAATAGTTGACTGACACTCTGCAGGAAGTTCTCTTTTCACCAAAGCACTTTCAGCTTAAAGTACCACATTAACGCAAAGCAAATTAGTACATACTGCTAGTACTTCGGCTAATGCACCACTCAGCTTGCGACAAATCACCCTCATGCAAAATGAAACATGATTAATATAGATTAAAAGGTAATGATATTTAATCGTGATTAATCTAAATTAATCCACTTCAACCTTGTGATTAACCCCTTAAGCCCAGAGCTCGTATTTTGAAATTTCAACCACAGAAAAATACCAGAGACAAGTCTCAGGGTCCCCCAATTGGGGGACCTTGGGGTTTAAAAGGTTAATCTGTTTAAAAATTGTAATAATTTGACAGCACTAGTTTTTCTAAAACAACTCTGTAGCATTATCAGTGTTTTCTCTGGAGTCTCCAAAAGATCTTAATGTTATTATATTGATGATGAAATTGTAAAAAGCTGCTGAGTAAACAGCTATGACAATGTTGTCCAAGCACAAGTGGGAGTGTGTTGTTGGCTAATGGACCTCATTGTTATGTTTACAATAATAAACATGTGGTCATGTAATTGGATCCTTGTGGTTAAAACTCCTAATCACTGTTGTTTACAACACTGTTGTTAGAAAACTAACATCCAGAGTTTGATCAACCCATCCATCCTCCTCAAACTCCTCTCTACACACACTTTGTAACTCACTTCATTTCCTCCTTTGCACTGTCACAATAAAATGTAACCGTGGTATGTGATAAGCTGCTTGTACAAATGAGCAACAGTCTCTCATTCAGGCACTTAAAGTTAAAGTTATGGAGCACATGAGACACAATGAGTTTATTAAAACGGAACCCAAACCACCAGTGTTCCCTAAACTTAACCAATGAGCTTTTGTTGTCTGGATTTGTCATTTGATACCTCCTCCAAGGAGGTTATGTTTTTACCGGCTTGGGTTCATTTTTTGTCTGTTACAGTACAGACTTATGAACAGATCACAGGAGACACAGGGTATTACCCAAGGAACAAGTGATTACATTTGAAAAAACATATGATAACATCTGAAAAAAAAAAAAAAGACCATACTCAGATCTTTGCAAATCTCTTACACTGGCCGAATGTTTTAACAATGGTTACAGAGAACCGGGAGGGGGCAGCAAAACAGTACCAGTGCAAACAAGAGCCACAGAGTTAGAGGGAGAAAGAAGACTTGGGTACAAACTGAACACACACACACACACAGCCCTAGCAGAGGTTTGTGCTCTCTGAGTGCTGTCATGTCTCTAAATAAAATCTGGTTTGTCAAAAAATATATACAATTGGAAAAACTAAGCTAGAAAAACAAAATTAAATTAGTATTGGTCAATGTGAACTTGATTTCAAGAGGACATGATGCAACGTCCAAACCACTAATCAGATCCATTTTATGATGCTGGAGTCCCAAAGACTGATGTTTTGGAGACAAACTCTGTGCACACTGTTGAATATCAAATGTTATTTTTGCTGTAGGTAGATGCGCAATAAAATACAAAAAAATCTGATTAGACAATAATGAATGAAAACAAATGAAGACGTCAGATCATACTCCTCTCAACTTTTTCTCACCCTCCCTCTCCCACCAAAATGTTTTTCATGTGGTTTCATTTCAACCTCTCAAACTGTTCATTTCTGAAAACATGTCCACATATTTTGGCCCCTCTCGCATCTCCCACATCCCTCTCACACCTTCACTGTACAGTTCCTCCACCTCTACCTGTTAAAAAAGTAACAACAATCTAATGGTGAGCTGAGAAGCAATGAAAGAAATGTTTCCACTTCATCAGGGGCAGCTTAAGACTTTGTTATTAAAAACATGACAAGCCATTCAGCTGCTAAAGGTGCTTACTCAAGGGAATGCACGGAGTGTTTATTCTTTGATTAATTTGCTTGGAGGAGACCTGAAATTTCCCCACTCATGAATATGTGGGTGACAGCGAGATTTCTCCGTGGTGACAAGTTATCTAAACTACAGGGCAAAACCATTATGCTAATATCAGGTTGTAGTCATCAATCATCTTGTGTCAATGTGGTGTCAACGCATCACGACGCTGATCCCCCCTCTGGCCATACTGTGCTATGTGTGTGTGTGTGTGTCTAGATGTGTGCGCGTGCATGCAGCTGTGTGTGTTTATTTGGAAAAGAGAATTGATCACATTCTCTTTACGCCTGGGGACGGTTGGGGGGGATTGCACTTGCGCTGTTCTCTTGGATAAGAGCTGAAGGAAAATTGGAAGGGAATTAATTAGGTGAGTTTCTTCATCTTGATATGAACACCGGGCTGCACACACACACACACACACACACACACACACTGAGCTGAGTCCAGGCTGACGTCAGAGAGACGCGCCTTAAAACCAAAGAGCGCATCACAGAGAGATTCATGGTTTGATCACACACACACACGCCACACACAAACTCTCTTTGGATTGTGAGATAGAGGGGACACTGTAGACGCCGCAGCAACGAGGTGAATGAGGCGGAACTGCGAGAGAAGCCAAGAAGTTACTTTTAAAGCCTGTTAATCGTGGCGCGTAAAATGAAAGTGGTGCGTAAATGTTTGCGTGCTTTCATTTTGACAAGGTGGTAGATGATTATCAGATGTTAAAATCTGAAAAGTTCGCCGGAAAACGAGATCTGAACTAGTATCAGAGGTAAATATCTGCGTTTGGGACGGATGCTGTTGGATGTCGCGCCGCGTCTGTGCGCCTGCTTTTACCTCTTTGATCATATTTAAGCCATGGCTTACTCTCAGCTGGGATACTCCTACTCCACCACACCACAGGTACAGTAAATATGTTTCTCATTCCGGAAGTTATTGTTAAAGATCTGAGCTAAGTAACGAGGATGGATACACTTTGAATTTGCCTAAATGTGTTTTTTTTACAAGTAAGTTTTACTCGTTACAAAATGTGGCAAAAAATAAATTACGCACAGTTTGTTTTCCGAAGCTTACATTTTGTATTTTATTTAACTGAATAAAACTGGAAGAAATTATTGGGTTTTTGAAAACTTATTTTGGTTCAATGTCATTAAAACGTGAAAATGCTTTTTTGGTGATTTAAAGATAATTAAAGTGCAATTTAAATGGTTTGATTCTAAATGGAAAACTACTTTATATTTATGCTGACTTAAAATAAATGTTTTCAGCAGCATGCAATTCATTTTCATTTATGGGCTGAATGAAGTTAGTTTTATACATTTCTCTGTAGTTTCTGATGACCTCCAGCTCCCTGGCTGGCTGCCTGGAGCCGGGAACTCCTCCGTCCCACCCGGTGCTGCGCTCCCCGGGCCACCAGCTCACTCCTGGAACTAGCATCGGAGTTTACAGCGGCCCTTATCCAAAGAGTCAAAGCTATTACAACACCTGCGCCACCGACGCCACTGCTCTATACTCCAGAGTGAGTGCCATCGTATTTCAGTGCCATGTTTCCCATTTAGTTTATGGAGTTTTCAAAGAACTATAATTGCGCACAAGGCAGTAATGGGAGGAAGGGAGGGGAAGGAGAACAGGTTGAAATTCGTTTGTGATGTTTGCCCTGAAGGTAAACAAGGTCTGAAACATGTCTTGTGCCAGAGATTTTCTGAAATGAATTAAAGGTAATAAAGGTGAAATATTTTTTGGAATTTAATCTCAGTTAATATTTATTTATGCCATTTATCCTTCTGTGTTGTCAGGGTCCACTAGATCCCAAAGAAGGAGCTGCATCTGTGCATGTGGGAACATCTCAGCCTCCTGCATATTATCCTTATGAATACACATTTGGACAATATCCCTATGACAGATATGGGTAAGTCAATAAGTTTTATTTTCTTTAAATTAAACCATTTTAAACTGCAAAAT
Organism: Pseudochromis fuscus; assembly: GCA_900323345.1. NCBI lineage: Eukaryota > Metazoa > Chordata > Actinopteri > Pseudochromidae > Pseudochromis > Pseudochromis fuscus. The sequence continues at coordinate 15,300 of OOFC01050958.1, forward strand.
ATTAATATCATACTTCATTGCATATTTGGGACTGCTGAAAAATATCCATGGTGTCTGTATGTAGTTTATTGTGACCTCATATTCTTTTATGTTTTGGTGTTTTACTGTGTCTATAACATCCATAGTGGGATTTAGTGTTTGGATTGTACTTTATGGCATAATTTCTCTCCCAGGACATCATTCATGTATTATTTCATAGTCAATAAATGCAGGAGGGTTTGTTTTATAGCAAATATCATTCACTTACTTTTACTGTGAGCGAACTGTTATTTTGATTGTCACCATGTGCCTCAGGTATTCCTGCTCAGACGGAGCTTCACGTCGTAAAAATGCCACCCGGGAGACCACCAGCACCCTGAAGGCTTGGCTGCAGGAGCACCAGAAAAACCCCTACCCAACTAAAGGGGAGAAGATAATGCTTGCTATCATCACTAGAATGACCCTCACACAGGTGGGCTGCTGCAAAATATTTTGCATTCAGGGGTGTTCTGGATGTCTTAAAGTTTAGTTGCACTATAATGGCTCCGAGCATCAAGTGATTTGTCCATCTTTTTATTTATTTTCCTCATAAAAAAGAGTTATTTTATTTAACTCCCACACTGAAGAATAACGTCCCATCTTCTTCTATTCTTGTAAGATTTGAAGTTTCTTTCCTGCCCTCCTTCCCTCAGGTGTCAACGTGGTTTGCCAACGCACGCAGGAGACTGAAAAAGGAGAACAAGGTGACGTGGTCACCGCGGGCTTGTAAAAGCTCCGACGATCGAGGCTGTGAAGACGACAGTGACGATGCTGAGAAGCCACTTACGAGTGACAAAGACCTTCCTGGTGAGCAAGGCCCAAATCGGCACATTTGACTTGTTTCATGGTTTACGTGTCGGCTCACTGTTGTCTGAATCACGTGTTATTCCAGATCAACAGTGCGACCTGCAGAGTGATCTTGAGGACTTCGACCTGCTGGAGTCGGATGCTTCTGACTGTGAACCGAAGCCACAGTTTCTACCTGAGGACGACGAAGCTAACCCAAACACGGATCTCCCACATGGGCACCTCGCACACAACCCAGACACGCTGCACGGAAAAGACAGACTGTCCCCGGACTGCCCCAAACTCACATCAGTCCCGCACCAAAACAGCTCTTTCTATCTTAACTCAGACCTACGAAGCACAGATGGCAAGCCCAAAATCTGGTCCATCGCTCACACTGCTGTGTCTTTGGATGCCAGTTTGCAGCCAGAGTACCCTCCCTGTATGCTGTCGACGACTGGGTCCTCCTCACCTGTGTACCCAACAAGTATGGCGCTCACCAAGGCAGACAGGCAACAGGAGTCGCCAGTCGCCACACTCAGAGAATGGGTGGACGGAGTTTTCCACGGTCCTCCTTTCCAACCGCCCAAACCAGCCGAGGTGTGGAAAGGCCTAAATGATGCCGTGATGGACAGCAGAACACCGGGACAGTCCTTTGAAATTGTTCGGTCGACGCCGTCTTTGTAGTCAACACCAACACATCACCAGTGGGACATTTTGACTGCTGGACAAAAAAAAAAGTCTATAATTTGTTTGTGTGACACGACCAACTGACCGTTCGCTCAGCCCCTCCCCCTCCAAAGCTCCTCCTGCCAGTGTTTCAGGTGTTATTTTGATTTTCCAGTTTGGAAAATTCAAAAAATTGTGGAGCTAGAGACAGCTTCATCAAAAAGTCTGGCTGATGTTTTAAAGTCGACTCAATTCAAAACTAGAAAACCCTCAGAGAGCACAAACCTCCGCCCAGGCATCATGTATCTGGTTCTGATCCACTGTGTCCTCTCAACAAAATCTATTTTCAATTTTTAAAACGTCCACCCATTTTAAGATGCAGCGTTTTCCTAGCGACCCACCCTCCAAAATGTATTCTTGAGTCAGTTGATAATACTCTGTCTCTCAAAATAATAACTGGTTCCACAGTTTTTCTGAAACCAACACAAGTGAAAACACAACATCCTTGGTGGAGGTAGATTTTCTTTGATATGCCTCGGTTGGCTACATACACTTTACTGACTGGTATCATGCTGAAACGCTGAGGCTGGGCCAAACAATCAGCAGCTGATAATCCACATAGATGACACAAAGCCTTTCAAAATGATCTATGATAAGACTGGGAGCTTAACGTTGAACATCCATCTTTCCACTGTTTCTACCATGTTTTAATTTTGGAAAGGCTTTAAAAAAAGACTGTGCTTCAACATGGGGGAAATCTAAAGACCTGAACATGACTGGATAATAGTTTTTCAACCGGGGGCGGTTTAGCGAACGGTCAATCAGAAATGTGTGATCCTTATTTCGGCGATTTGATATTCCCCAACTCTCCTCCAACTTACAGACTCTTCTGGACTCCGTCAATGATCAGATGTCTCAGAGCCAACAACTGTCACCACACACTCCCCCTGCAGCAAGGTTGTACGGTTCACACACGTGGAAAATTATACGATATTGTACACTTGCACTATAGCCTGCACATGCACTGAGTCACAAAAATAAAAAGTGTATTAAGGAGCATGGCAAAGTTCTCTGAGTGTGCCCTTACATTAGCTGTCCACTGTCCTGGAACCGATAGTGGGATCACTTAAGATGATATAAATCCTGTTCTGCAGTGGTGGAATATACCTCCACAGCTTTGGATATGTGTGTGTGTGTGTGTGTGTGTGGGAGAGTGTTTGTGTGTGTTTGGAGGGGAGTGAAAGGGGGAAAGTGGGTGGTATTCAGCCGTGACTAATGGAAACACACAGAGGAGGGTGCTGCTAAATTGTTAAATCGATGCCACTTCCACCTCGGCTCCAGATATAGCCGCAATCAGCGATGCGTCCCTTTTCATTAGGCGGCTTTTGACTTTGTCAACCTGGGACTGCAAGAAAATCCACCATGAGCAAAATGCTTCATAAAAGCTCTTAAGTAATTTTAAGTAAGTGTCACATCTTTATTCACCTCAGCAGCAGGAAACATCAAGAAATAAACAGAGAGGTGGGGGAGGTTGGCATCATTAGGCCTGAATGTTTCATTTAAAAAAAAAAATACATTTCCATCAACTTTAATTATTCAAGAAAACTTCACAAATTTAGCCCAGAAAACATTTAAACCAACACTTTCTAAAACGAAGCACAACAAGAAACAGTGAGAAGTTATTTTTTTCACCCCCTCCGTCTTTCTCCTCCTCCTCCTCCTCCTGTTTTTCGATTTAGGAACAGCAATAAAGTATTTATCAGAACAGAGGAGGGATCTGCCTGGGCTTTGTATGGAATTAACCATTTCAGATTAAATAATTCAGGATGAATTCAACCGAGAATTTCATTCTGTTTCTGCCTCATAAATAAGTAAGATTTAAGATGATAAATAATGACATCTGACTTCTTATTTCTGTAAAGTTTTCTTTCTTCCACTCGCTGGTGGACAGGATCTCATTGTGGCAGGCTGCAAATATATCTTTTATATTTTTTTTTGCTCAAATTTTTCCTTTTTCAATCTAAATTTAATGGAGAGGAACTGATACGATTTTGTTGCCTTTTTCTTTTTAAAAATCTACTTAAAAGGAAGAGGTGGTGGTGTCGTGATGGATATGCAGTGGCAGGCAGATAAGAGGTCGGCGCGGCGCTGAGTGGGGTTAAGAGATATAAGGTTAAACGTGTTCTCGCCATCAGCTGTTTGAGACATGGCGTTTCCCCTGGGTTCAGAGTGTGGAGAAAAATCCAAAGGTACACCAACATGTAGTGTTATTAAATAGTATTACATGCAATGTCCATGTTCACTCACTTTTAGTGTTAATTTTGTGGATTCCACTGCTGCCTCTGGTTTCTCCAAAGACGATTTTTTTCTGTAAGTGTTGGATTCACTCTGTAAATTTGTGTTTTGTGAAGAATAGACAAAAATATTTCTTCACATTTTAGGTTTAATGTTCAGGTTAATAAATGTTTAACCTCAAATGTTTTTGGCCAACAGGGGCAGCAGAAAAAAGCTGTGACCACAACCATAACATAATCATTTAAAGAAGATTCTGCAAACAGTTGTTTATTTACACACTCTGCAGATATAATAGTAACATTAACATTCCTTTGCAGCCATGTTTTTTTGCCACTGGGAGGCTATTTTCTGCTCTATTTTGGTCTCCACCAACTCCTGAGAAAAAATATCTGTCTTCAGCTGATAAATGCTCCACTCTGCTCCCAGCCCGGTGCTGTTTGGTTGGGTTTTCAGAGCTGTGCCTCTTAAACAAAGATGAGAGCTGTGAGACTGAACCACGACAAGGAAACCAAAACAATGCTCTTCACTGTGTAGCTGAGGGGAACTGAAGCTCTGTGATATTTCTCTGTGGGTGCATGACTGTGACCAATGGCTGGTATATTAAATAATGACTGAATTAATACCAGCAGTGAAATATTATTAGTATGGTGATGATAGCTGAACAAACACTACTGTAAATATTACTTCCACAAAGGAGGATACGTTTGCTGCTGCATTGTTTTGTCTGCTGGTCCGTCCGTTAGCAACATCATGGAAAAACTCACAAATACATCTCGATGCATTTTGTTTTTAAAAAAGGAGCATTACTGAAGGGACACGTGATTCAACTTTGGTCAAGATGGGATCCTGTGTTTGGGAGAATACTGTTGCTGTTTCACCACAACAGGGCAACAGTGTTCAGTCGGTAGCTGCTGGATTATTCCTTGGAGGTGGTTTGTGCTCCCTGAGTGCCTTCTAGTTTGTAAATAAAACAGCAGAATGATTTAAAACTCAGATAAAGTTAAAAATAATTACCGTATTTTCCGGACTATAAGCCGCTACTTTTTTCCGAGGCTTTGAACTTAAACACCGGTGTTTCTCATGTATCGGTGGCATGAAGCTTGGCCTTTTAGTTAGCTTTTTACAAGCTAGCGAGCTCCGTGCTGCTGATATATTTAGCGTCATCACATCAGACCCGGTCAGAGTAGACCACATGAAACTGCTTGAATAAATTCATTAGCGGCTTTTAGAGAGGTGCGCTCAATAGTCCGGAAAATACGGTAAATTGTTAATTTTCACTACAGGGTTTCCCAGGTTTCCCTCTCAGAGAAGGTGACTGTCCATGGCTGATGTTTAGCTGGTTGTTTGCATTTGTGTTTTGTGTAAACATCTTATTTCTTCCACTGTCTTCTGCTTCCTCTTGCTTCACTGACCTCCCAGACTTTGCTCTCCTTACTCCTCCAGATACGTCTCCTCTTCCCTCTCCTCCTTCCCAAACTCCACACTCCCCCATCCTCCATCTTCTCCCTCCCTCCCTCCTTGTCCTCCTCTCGTCTCACCTCACCTCTGTCTGCTTTCGACACACAAGAGAACCACTCAGCAGCCAGTCTGACACGAAGGCCTGCTCCCTGGGCCATATAATGTGATTAAGACTCAGTGTGTTGCTGCACAGGTTGGGGAATGTTAGACCCACTGTTTACTTGTCTGGCTCACAGCACCAGGAGTTACTTGGCCCTTTGAGTCTTACGGGAGAGTGGACACAGAGTTGATAAGCAAAGATTTTTATTCTATTATTTTTTTTAAATATGACTGAAAAGTAATCCGTTAAAGTTTTGCATTCATTATACCCACATGATGATTTTTTTCTACATAATGAAACAATTTCTCTCAATCCTTCTCCTACTTTTGAAATTTCTGGTGGAATTTCTGCACAGGAAGTATTGACAACTTCAAATTACTCCTCTCTGCGCCTCCCGTCTGACACCTATTTCCTTTCAACACTGTCTGCCTCTGTTGCATACTCAGACACACACACACACACATGCACGCACTCAACTGGCATACATATACACACAGTTCTGAGTCTCTTGTGTCTTGTCACACACACTTTGGTTTTCCGGGGCTATCAAAGTGCTGAGTGCAAACTCTCTCCTCCAAAAACTGTCACATGTCGCCAGAGGTGTCTCGCTCCCCGCGGTAACCCTCTGAGCTCCTGGCACAAGAACAAGTCATTATTTCCATGGTAAAGGTCAGAAGCTCTGTCACCTGACTCTAAAGTGGAGCTGAGTGGAGTCGCCCTGAGACAATGACCAAAGGTCAGTTTTCTGTTTTGCCTCTCGTACAGTAAGAGTAGATTTGAGGAGGAACGAGCTGCTCCCAGATCTGCCTGTGAGCCCCTTTTGGTCACAGTGGCTTTCAGACATGGAGGCTCAGATAATTGGCTGCAGGGAGCTCCATAATGAGCCTCGGGGTCTGTAATGTGACACATCTTCAAGGAGAAATATTTTAATAGGGCAATTACAGCGATGAGGAGGATGTTTTGTGTAGAGTGAGTGATTGTTGTGGAAGGACGCCGTGTTAAGGAATTCAATGGCATTTAACTCCATTATCAATTGTGAAGACATTTTATATATGATTACAGTCTCATTGGAGCTTATCTTTGTGTGAATGGTCTGACCCAACAGTGCAGGTCATATTATGCTTCAGGGTTGTATCTGCAATTACTATCTAATATTATGCAGAGAGAGAAATGAATAACTGGATGTAGCGTCAGACCCTCTGCTGGTTTGACAGTTTGAAACTGAACCCATGAATGAGTCTGTCTGCAAATTGGTTGACTCTACCTTTATAATCCGGAGTTACCTGAAATATATTATGTTGAAGGATATGATATTAAACTGGGTGCAGCATTTAAGGGCAGTGAATAATTAAAGAGTGGAGTTAAAGCCAGCATAAAAACACCGTGCTGTTTAATTCAGCACGATTCATATGCTCAGTTTCATCTGAAGATTTTGCCTGTGGCGATGCCTCCAACTCAACCAACCACTACCTCTGAACCACTCAGACTTACCAACCGCAAGACCAACCAGTCAGCGCTCTGACACTGACCCGGCTCGCCTGCCTCATTTTAACAATGCACCTCTCTCCCCTTCAATCATCCACTGTGGTCTGACTATAGATGAGGTTAACTACAGCATAAGCCTCACTTCCAGGAGTCACCAGGGCCAATTATATCAGCCTGACAACTCTTCCCAACCTGAGCTCTATGGTGTGGAAAATGCAGTTCCACTGGCTGCATCACTGGGGACAGAACAGGCTAGTGCTGTCTGCAGCCCGAGCCAAACGCAGGCCAATTTGGCATGCAGAGGTCTATGGAGAATAAGCCTGATGAAATATATATATGATCTTCTTCAAACATGTATTGTTCCGCGCTGCTGTGTCTTATCAGGCTGGCTCCCTCCCGGTATCTTCCAGGCTTGGCAGAGCAAGACTTTACAGCGCAGATTGTGGGGAACCGATGCACAAGGAATGCTAAAGGTTCTCTCAGCGCTGCTCCCAGTAAACAGCAGAGACAAGACTCATCTTGCCTGCATATACCTGCACATCAGTTACTCACACAGTGAAGAAGTAAACCCAACTCCAGCAGCTGACAGTTTAAAGCTGCAGTCCAACTTGTATCAACTAATGTCATGCGTTCAGTGCAATTATTAAACACAAACAAAAATCTTTAATTGGTGGATTTGGAAATATCTAAAACTTGGCTTTTATTTTCATAAAAGAAAGAGCCTTTCACCGTCTTTGTCTGCACCAAACATCTGCAGGACACTGCTGACCTCTGTCTGTCACAGAGTGGAACTGCACCCAACTAATCAAACCTGACAACCAGCACCATCCATGTGTTAAACTACTGCAGCAGAGTTTATCTTTCACCTTCAAACGTCACACACATCTGAGTATTCATGGAATATTCTGCTCAGTGTAACTGAAAGTGATGTGGTGTCAGTGCAGTTACATTTTTTCCCGATGGATTTATTAAGAAGAAATAATGGACTCTCAGTCAAACAGACAACACATAATTTATTAACCAATATGGTAATTTATACAGAGAAGCAAATGCAGAGGTAATGTTTCAATGATGATGCTTCTGCTTGAACTGTAATCCACAGTATCCACATGTGCCCACTTTTGTGTCTTTATCCTGGAGACAAAAATGGCAGAGTTAGTGTTGGGATGTTTGTAACAGTCTTTAACTACAGAAAAGCACATGAAAGCATTATAGATGAGCTTGTCTGAACAAACACGAAAACAAGACCCTGACAACGTTTGCTTTGCCATTCAATAACAAAAATAAGATAATATACAACTTAATTCATCTTAAAAGAAATTCTTGTGCCACATTGCTCCAAAGTACACTACAAACATCAACTCCTAGCACTTTAAAAAAATAAAAAATATAACATACGTGTGCACAAAAAGTGTGTGGTGCAAGAGTCCTAAACAAAGAACCAGTGCGTATGAAAACAAATCTAAAAAATTGCAAAGGATTCCATCATGATGGAAGAACTCTATATCAGACTACTGCACATCAGCAAGGAAAAACAATTGCATATAAGGGGAAGTTAAACTTTATTACTCCCACACTCAGGAAATTGTTGTTCCTTCAACAGTTTGATGGCCACAGGTAGAAAAGACCTACTGTCGTGCTCCTCAGAGTCTGAAGATGCTCTGTCCAAAGTGGTGTGCAGGGGGTGAGAGAAGTTATCCAAAATGCTAAAGTGTTTTTTCAGCATCCTCTTCTCAGACTCTTCAGCAAGAGAGTCCAGTGTGACTCCCATGTGTCTTAACTTAGAGCAGGGGTTTCAAACTCATGCCACGGAGGACCGGGAGCCTGCAGGTTTTCTTTCCAACCATCTCTCCAGCAGCTCATCTCACTGATGAGCTTCATCCCTCAAATTGAAGAAGTTGTTGATCATTAAAATCACCTGCTTTAGTGACCGACTGGAAGGAAAACCTGCAGGGTCTCGGCCCTCCATGGCACGAGTATGAGACCCCTGACTTTGAGCAACTGCATGTTCAGTTGCTCAGTTTAAGGCAGGGCTCTCCAACTCTGGTTCTTGAAAGCCCTTATCCTGCATGTTTTGGAACACACCTGATTCAAATGATCAGCTGATCATCAGCTCTGCAGAAGCCTGATAACAATCCAGATCATTTGAATCAGGTGTGTTGGAAGAGAAACACATCTAAAACATGCAGGATTGGGTGCTCTTGTGGTTTAAGGGGTTTATGCAGCTGTCTATCCAATCTATTGTTGCAGTCTGACTAACCACGCTGAACGTTGTAAACATATGGCCAGCTTTAAAAATGTTTACTCTTACTGATGTGTGTGGGCTCTTACCAAGTTGATGTAGACTTTAGGGTGTCCCAGAGCTCCTCCACCTCCATCACAAGACACCACTCTGGCCCCAATGTCAGACACTGGCTCCTCTGCCACCAAATTGATGGCAAAGTTCTTATTCACCTTAACACAAACAATGACAAAAAAAATAAATAAATAATAACACAAAAGATTTCTCACAGTAGCTATGAAATGTAATGGGCTAACATAAAGTTATAACACAGATTGATACAATAACAGTGTACATAACAGACTGCACAAGCAAAAATCAACATATATGATGAATTGGTGTTGATATAATCTTTGTGGGACTGTTCTCATTTAAGCCCATGACAAAATAAGGAACAGAAATTTATTTCAAAATAAGACACTGATAATTTAAATGGTTCACGACAACACTTTGTTGATGTGTGGATGAACAGCCGATGCACATCTTGAAAAAAACACAGTCTCTCAGTTTGACAGCTGTTGGATTGTTGTTATATTTATAATTGTAGGCACTAACAAAACTTTTTTTTTCTTAAATAAATTGGGACCAAATCTTAGCTTCATTAATCTTGACTGTTGGTCTTACCTCTTTCTGTCTGCGAACGAACCTGGCTCTCCTAGGATCATGTTCATCATACACCTGAGAGGAAAATATTGACAAAGTTATATATCTAAGTAACATCCAGCTGCATTACATTATTCTACTTTACTACCGACTTTAGACATCCGTTTAGCGAATGTCTTTAGGGAGCTGTTTTGCTAGCTGAGACAAAAATACAAAAAATACAGCAAATACATCAGCTGTCCTATCAAACATAATATCGGCTGACAGTATGCAGATACAATGTGTACTGTAGTCAGTGGCTATCATTCAAATATCAACGTTTTACTTTAAGAGTCAAGACACATGAAGAGCTGTCCGATAAAAGGTGTATTAGCTCCAGTGACACCAGGCTAAGGTTAGCTAACGTGAGGCCATAATAACGTTAGTAGATCATATATTTTAAACTCACCTGGCCGGTGTGAGTAATGGGCTCTCCAGTGCTGGAAACATCTACCGCATACCGCTGAGCAGGGACCGCACACAGCCTCAAAGGCGAAACGAGCACCTTAGCATTTCTACTGAAGGACAGGACTCTGCCTACTGCGGCCGCCATGTTTACAACAGCCTGCTTTCCCAAGATGCTTTGCAGAGAACGCTGGTTCGTGAGACTGTATTGATAACCCCGAGTAATGCCTGTCAGGTTTAAAACACTTCCAAAAGTTGTGGCATATAACGTAAGTTTTTCATTCAAACGTGTATCTTTGAACATGAATTAAAAACTTAACAAAACTCTATAGCTATGTTAGAGTTAGCGCATACTAATACAGAAAGCCAAAGATGGGAACTGTCTGGAATACAAAACTGAGGGCACAATGCCAAGGGACAAAACCTTAAACCGGAAGCTGCTCTATTAGCCTCACAAGCTACAAACGCACAGCGGTCGTGTGGAGGCAATTAAAACAAAACATTTCGTGAAGTAACACCTGTTTTAAAGCTTCTAGGAATTCCTGAAAGGTTTGTTTATGTTCTTTGACTTATACGTCATACGGTGTGTAATGGCCTGGGTTTAACATGTGGGCTGTTTTAATGTAATGTAGCTAGCAGGTCAACTGTGACATGCTTGTCTCCTTGGCATGTTGCACAGACGGGATGTCTGGGTTGTAGTGTTTACATGTTTGTTTGTTTTTTTATTACACAAGGAAGAGTTTATACTTGAATGTGTCAGTTGAAAGATTTCCATGCTAGGCTTTAGTTGTTCTTGCAGTTTGTTGCTCAATAGTCCCCAAGAAAAAGGTAATGTACGGGTCATCAAATAGCTGAGCATGTTTCGCAATTGCAGTAATTAATGTGGGCTACTTACCAAAGGTCTTCTGGGAAATTGTGATTATATTGGAAATAAGCATAGAATATTGTTTATGTAATGCACCTCGAAATGCGTCATTTATTTGAACAGTATGGTGGTTCTGCAAGTCTTAATTATTATCATTCTTGAATCTGGTTTGGTCAATGATCAGTGGACTCCTCAATGAAATGTCAAGGACTAGTAAAGAAAAAAAACAGCGTGCCACCCAGAGCTTCCAAGAGTTTGAGGGAACTTCTTTTAAAGGAATAGAAAACTCATGATCAAAATACAGTTTGGAAGATAGATTATGACACAAACTAACAATAGATGGGAATGTTTGAGAATAAAGAGCTCATAAAATTAAGAGACCCATCTTGGACCCAAGTCAGAATTCCCCATTCAGGAGCAATTTCAAGAAAGTTGCCCTTTTTATATGAGCACAGATAATATCAGAGCATCTTAACCAATCATAAAAGCAGCTGATTGCTCTGATTTGTTTAAATGTTCTGATATCATATAGGTTCAGCATGTGAAGGCTGCACCTGCTGAGTGCACTGCTTTATAACAACGCTCACAACTTTTTCAAATGGTCATTTATAGTGGTAGCAAAAAGTTTTTGGACCCCCCTTGCATTTCTGAAATATTGCGTTCGGAATTACTCTTCAAGTAGAATTCCTTTAAGCACAGACATGGAGGCTCACAGCCAAAAATACTAAACAAATCCTGAAAAAGCCTTTAAAAACTTAATTAATTTTGCTACCAGTGATCCACTAATGAAGGTCGTGCTTTTTAGTAAAAGACACAATTTTTGTTGCTGTGCTTAATGTCTAAAAAAAGCCTGCACATTTGAAACTTCTTTGGAGACAAAACGGTCCTCCATGGCACGAGTTTGACACCCCTGCACTAGAGCATTTAACAGTTTTTAACACACTGTCCGTTATTTGTTGACTTTGATACCAACAATATTGAGAACTGATGTTGAAACTGTCAACTTAAGTTTATTAGTTTTTCTTGTAAACAGTAAACAAATAAAAAATCATTTGTATTTGTGTCTGTCTAATGCAGCGACACTTTTTAAAATACAAAAAAGATTTTTCCACACATATTTCATGATAATATTTGCGAGTGTGTAAAATTTTAAGGGTGTTCAAAAACTTTTCATAACACTGTTTGCCTGGACATATCTGTGGCATACTCTCTCTGCAGGCTTTCACACGATGGCATCGCTCCTGTTGAAGCACCTGGCTGCCTCCCTGACTCGGCAAGTGGCAGGTCTGAGCCGGCTGAACCTGACCTTCCCCTCGTCGGCAGCTGGTGCCTACAGATGTCTCTGCTCACTCTCAGCTGCCCCTCGCACACTGCTTCTACCATCAGCAAGAGTCAGCTCCATCCAGCTCCCCTCATCTGCTCAGTGTGGACCATCTCTGTTGGGACAGTGTCGGCATCTTCCCTGCATCCAGCCTTCTGCAGGGATGAAAACCAAGTCCGCCCTGAAGAGGCGCTGCAACGACTGCTTCTTTGTCCGACGGAGAGGACGCTTGTTTGTGTTCTGCAAGACGCATCCCAGACACAAGCAGAGGCAGGGCTGAAATGTTGAAGGAGTGTTGAGAAAATTGCTTTGGGTATTTACAAGAACTGTGCTGCAATAATAAATTGTTTGAAGAATGTGTTGTAGCCCTTTCCTACGCTTCTTCTGTTTCCCACAACAGTGGCCAATAATACACATTATTTTCAAAGTGTAAATTCTGAAAGTTTTATATGGTAAATGGCTAATTTGAAATGATTTCAAACTAGAAACCACTCAAAGAGCTCAAACCTTTCAAATCAAGGCATAACCCTTAGAAACAGCAGTGGTGTTTTTCTGCCCTCTACTGGTTCTTGGTCACCATTTTCTTAGTTAAAACATTTGCTCAATATAAACAGTTTTTCAGCATCCCATCATTTGATCTTACCCAAAATGTAATTATTTGTTCATTGAGTAGTAGTCTATCTTTCAAAAATAAATAAGTATATAATCAGCATCTGTTCAATAGTTTTTCCTGTAAATTTGCTAACAGAGGAAAAACTATAACCTCCTTGGCAGAAGTTATAAAGTTAAGCTTCCGTAATTCATCTTTTTATAATTTATAATTAATTAAAGGCCTCCCCAGTAATGTTTTGAAATATCCCAGCCCAGAGACGTGTAAAGAAATAGTTTTATGCTTCATGAAATCTGAAACAATCGGATTCATGGTTTCATATTTGGCATTATTTATTCAAATTTTTCACAACTGTTCATTTCATTTTCAGGAACAAAAACCCTCTGCTAATCAAATGCTCAAGGTTAAAGTCGACATTTTCTTGTCCATAGAATTAAAATCATGTATCCACTAACATTAGCATTAATTTTGTCATAGCCAATTACATTGTTCTTCCACAAGAGGGAGCCAAAGTGTTTGCAATGAGAATACACGAGTTGACAGGCAATGTAATGCACTTAGTACTACTGCTACTTAATATATGTTGTTGGTATCACTATGTGCTTCTTATCAGCCATGTGATGAACTAACTGTTCATCCAAAAAGAAATTTTTTGTTATGATCACTTAAAGACAGAGAAAACACAACAGCACTGACAGACTACAACATGCAAACTGATAAGTCAAGGGAAACAGACTGGTGGAGAGTTGTTTGGCAACAAACACTGAGCTCGCAGCTGTCTCTGCTCGAATAGTTTACATAAAGGTTAATATTTACTGACGGAGGAACAAGGAACAACAAAACGCCTTACACTATATTATGTCATAAGAATGTGTCAGCAGGGAGGTGTTGACCCAATACTTGGCACCATCCAATGGCATTTCACTAGAACTTGTGGTCATAGACAATTATATTTGTTGTTTCTTGTGTAGTTCCTATTGTTGAGCAACTTTTGATGTGAAGCTGATCAACCAGTCAGCCACAGGATACAATGTCGATCAGCCATCTGTGGCTTTAAAGCTCATCAAAGTCTGTTTACATGGACAGTTGCTGTCATCTAGATGAGACAGTCAGCAGAAATTGATGGGTGGATCAAATACAAAAGGAAACTCAACTTCAAATGCTGATTGTGCTTTAATGAAGGCCAATCACCTCCAAACATCTCAAACACACATCCCACAGACAGTCTGTGTTAAGTCTGTGTGTTTTGTGACTGTCACTTTGATGAGTGACTTTAATGTTTTAAATGTCCACTTCTCTATAAAAGGTTCCTGTTGTAAAAGAAGTTGATTTAGGTGATCATGTGACTCGTCCTTTGCACCATTGCAAGGTTTTGATTTAAATTACATAAACATGACATTCCCATCTGCTTCGGCTTATGTTAGTGGTAGTTTTAGAAAATTATAGTGTACCTATTCTGATTATATGGTGCTATCTATCTATCTATCTATCTATCTATCTATCTATCTATCTATCTATCTATCTATCTATCTATCTATCTATCTAAACATTATACACATGCAACAGATGTGCTATTTTATAAATTACTCAAAGCATAAAAGCATGTGAAGCAATTAATTTAGTTTTTTTTAATAAGTGTAAGAAAGCTATGGTGGTTATGATTGCTTTTTCGGCAACTTTATACATAATAGTCACAGATTTCCCAATTTATTGACGTATTTTTGTTCATGTCTGGCATTGGACTATGCCATTGCTTCCAAAATAAAAGTCTGAACGCGTCGCTGCTGGCAATGCAGTATTTGCCAAAACTGCTTGAAACCCCGGACGTTAAAGCCAGAAAAATCCTAGATATAACCTTCCTCATACGCATTACATGGTTCTGTTTATCAAGGGGTAATTTTTCTCAGGAATAACATTCAATTCAAGACACGTGAATTTTATTCTGAATCCCATAACTGGAAACCTCCTCGTTTGTTCCGCCTTCCTGGGTCTAACTTGTTTGTGAG
>OOFC01050961.1:0-12081 GCA_900323345.1 Pseudochromis fuscus
GGGCCACTTTAGATCACGACCTATTATTATTAAAATCATGTAGTCTGTTGGACAGACTGAGGTAAAGGACTGTATAGGGTTGGCTCTTTTGGGTTTAAAGCTTCATTCATGTCAGTCAGGACACAATCACAGCAGCTGGTAATTCAGTTTTAGGCAGTTTACTGAATGGTTGCAGGCACAGGTGAATAGTAACGATGATGCATTGTACAGGCACTGAGTTTAGACATGGATATGCTTGTGCGTGTCTGTGTGATTTTGTAGAAACAGACAAAAAGAATAACAATAATGAACATAAGTGCAAAATACAATACAATATATCACATAACTGCAATATGTACAAAATAAACCCTGACTGAAATAAAGGTCTCTGCAACCTCAACTGGCGTTAAATTAGCAAATTAGAGATCAAAGGGCCCACCACCGTATGCCTGTCAATCAAACTACACGTCATACAGCACCTACGAATGCACATGTTGTAAAATGTGGACCACAGGATCTGATGAGACATATATGGGCTTTACATTTAGTAACGTACACTTCTACCCAAATTAACTCCCTCCAACATTAAATCACAGAGAAAATATAAAGAGGAGGTGCTTAAGGCACGCAGTGTGAAACCCACATGAACACGAGTGAATCAACGTCAAACAAACGAACACACAATCGTGATCGCAGATAAAGCAAACAATAAGTACACACATCATTGACCCAAATTATTGTACTTAGATCAATGTCAACTCCTAATGTGGAAATATTAAGGCAAATAAGCAATAACAAACTTAAAGCAACTGGAGGCTTTCCAACATAGCATAAATATAACCTTACATGTTAAGTCTACAGCAGTGCATTTACTATCTTTGATAAAAAAATATAAAGGGTCACTGCTATCGTTGGCCAGTCAGTCAGTATTCAGTATAGTACTCAGTCAGTCAGTCAGTATTCAGTGTAGTACTCAGTCAGTCAGTCAGTAATCAGTACAGTACTGAGTCAGTCCGTCAGTATTCAGTATAGTACTCAGTCAGTCAGTATTCAGTATAGTACTCAGTCAGTCAGTCAGTAATCAGTATAGTACTGAGTCAGTCAGTCAGTATTCAGTATAGTACTCAGTCAGTCAGTATTCAGTGTAGTACTCAGTCAGTCAGTCAGTATTCAGTATAGTACTCAGTCAGTCAGTATTCAGTATAGTACTCAGTCAGTCAGTCAGTATTCAGTATAGTACTCAGTCAGTCAGTATTCAGTGTAGTACTCAGTCAGTCAGTCAGTATTCAGTATAGTACTGAGTCAGTATTCAGTATAGTACTCAGTCAGTCAGTCAGTATTCAGTGTAGTACTCAGTCAGTCAGTATATTGACACTAATACTTGCTTGTTTACAACAGCTCACCTGTTCCTTCCACACTGACAGGAGCAGTCTCCTCATCACTACTGGCTCCTGATCTGCTTCTGACACCACATCACATATTAAAAATGGTCATAATTCTCATAAGCTCCCTTTTTACAAAGCCCTCTGATCAATTCAGGTCAGTTTCATTAATGTAGTGCTGGATCATCTAGCATCTCAGGGCACTTTTCATATAGAGCAGATCCTCACCGTACTCTTCATTATATTAATTCTAATAATATTCACTCAGTGAGTAATCCTACCTGCCCACTTGTGGGCTCATGGCTGGTGCCTGGTGCTGGATCTAGCTTCTGACTCTGAAGGGCTACAAGATAAAGTTTCCCAGTTATGTGGTGTTGCATCCTATTACTATTTAAATTATATATGTTATGTTATATGCCACAACACCACACAATTCATTGATCTGATAATTAATGAACTTGAATGGTGATTTTCAACATCTTGCCGTATCTGTTTCATTGTCATTTATCGTTTTAAACTATGAGCTCGTTTTAGTGAATTTTTTTAGCACATTTGGCTGCATCTGTTTCCAGAGTTTTCCTCTTTTTAATTCTTGCCTTCTCCACACCACCCTTGATCTTTCCATCTTTCAAACACTGACCAAGTGCAGGAACATGTTGCGTCTGCAAAAATTAAAAGAAAAGAGCTGCCAGTGGAGGCAGAGGGAGCTCAGGGACAGCAGCGGCAGCATATGTGATCAACCCAACACCACATCAACACCACATCCCGTACATAAGGGGAGTGACAGAACCCATTCAGAGAGCCCTCAGAAAACACAACATAAACACAGCAGTCAAACCATTCAAAAAACAGTCAGTTGTTACTACACCCAACAGACAAAATAGAAACCAGAAAAAAATGTGACATCATGTATGAAATACTATGCAAATCATGCAGCAAAACATGCATCAGGGAAACAGGGAAAACATTCAACACCAGAAAAAAAGAACATCAGGAAGAAACTATGGTACGTATCACAACAACACTAAAGGCAGAGGCAGAGGAACACAACCTAAAAGTGGAAATATTAGATCACTGCAAAGGCAATAACCACATCATGGACCCATCAAAATAAAAATAAGGAAGTGGGCGGAGCAGAGGAACAACTCTGAAGAAGACTGCAGTGAAGCAGTTGAAACATGTCAGGTATTTAAATTTCACCTTCTACCTAAGTGATGATCTGACAACACAGTAAGAACCGTTGCAATTACTGTTTAAGAAGACATAATGAACATTTTCAAGAACTCAACCGGCCAGGAAAAAAAAAACTCTCACAGCCCTCACAGCCCAAACATCAGTCCGGCCACCGGGAATTGTCCCGATTAGCCACTCTGGGCCTGCTCAGTAATTTCAAGTTGGACGACTGTGGCAGGCTACGCCCCATCCCTACAATCCTGCTGTCAAACATCCAGTCTACTGGACAGATGAGCTGGAAGTGTGGGTTAAATGAACACCTGAAATTAAAGAGACGTGAGCCAACGCTGCCGCTCAGCTAATTGCTGAGGTCACTCTCAGACTGGACACTATCCACCTGGAGGCAGCAAAATATATTATCGGGGATTTTAACCACTGCATTTTAAGCAAGACTTTGAGGACTTATGAACAATATGTAACATGTGCCACTACGCAGAATAACAGTGTTATTGATCTTTGCGACAGATCAGTAAGCAGTGCTTACAGATCCATGTCCTTCACCTCATGCCGGTGTACAAACCAGCCTTCAGACGCCTGGAATGAAAGAGGAAAACTGTAAAAACACTGTTGGAGGACAGTATCTCCTCACTCCAAGTGTGCTTTGAATGTACAGATTGGCACAGTTTTTATGTGTGTGGTGACATTAATAAACTAATAGAAAAAATGGTTATCTATCATAACAACAAACCATGGGTAACCAAAAGAACCAAAGAACTGAAAGGTGTTCTTGGTTCTTGAGAAAAGCTGTCTCAAGAGAAGTGAAAAAAAAACAGAAAGCTAAAACCATACATAAAAAATATTTCAATCTAAAATCTAACATGAGTAGACTAGTAGTAGTTTAGGACGGGCCTGGCGTTGAATTAAATCAATGGCATCTATCAGCCAGAGCACTGTTGACACCCAGTAACCATCAGTGTGACTGGTGTGGACAAAGCTGACTTTCCAAATGCTTTTAATTCTTTTTGTAATTGGTTTGAAAGGTCCACCTTGTCAGGAAAGGTCTCCGAATTCAAATTGTCTTTCACACTTCAACAGGACCTTGTGATATCTCAGGACTGAGTTTTAACTGCACTTATAAGAATGAAAATAGGGAAGGCTGTCGGTCCTGACACCATCTCTGGATGCACATTGCGATATTGTGCTGACCAGCTCAGTGAGGTCTTCTGTGCTCTTTTTCAAATGTGTGCTGTTAGTGGACCTACTGCCTGGGATCGGTCATCACAGCGTTTTACGTGCCTCCGCAAGCAAACGCTAGGCTAACTATGAAGATGCTACACCCCTCCATTACCCAGCACCAGTCGGTCCAGACCAGATCAGACAGTATTGTTACTTGCAGTGCCAAGTGATGCCAACCTGAAGTCTGTTCTGCCAAAATGCCACAAACATGTAAACTTCCCTACAAGAGAGAAGAAGACTTTAGATCAGGTCGACTGCAACCTTACAGATGCCGACAAATCTATCCCTCTGCCACATCCTGGTGTCTCAGATCATCTGGCTCAGTCTTGGATCCCAGCATACAAACCACTCATCACCTGTGCCTCATCTCACCCCATCAGGATGACTATTTATGCCGGCTGCAAACTCTGCTCTGGTGGAGGAGGATTGTCTCCAATCATGGTAGTCTCTCCGTCCTTCGCTGCATCTCGCATGTATCTCTTTTTGTGTTTTTTCCAGCATCACATTTTTAGTGACTTGTTTCCCTCTGTGTATTTCAAGGACTGTCCTGGCAACACTGCCTCCACACTGTTGCCAGACCAGACGCTGCACAGCTCTTTGCCTGAACGTCTCAGCTGCACACTGCAATTCACCAAATTCACCAAACTCACAGAATTTGCAACATAGAGAGCTTCAAGTTACTTAGTGTTCACGTTTGGGTTGACCTCACCTGGGCCACAAACCTCTCCCATCAAGTTTAAAAGGCCCAACAAGGGTTTTTCTTTCTCAGGAAGTAAAAGTTCAACTTCTGTCAGAGCCTCCTGACCTACTGCTGCACGGTGTTGATCTCCGGCTGGACAGCTGAGGACAGGAAGGACCTGCAGAGACATTTACACTGCAAAAGAAAACTCCAAAAGAAGGCCGACTGTATATGTGGACATCACCTGTTCTCCCTCCTGCCCTCTGGAAGGAGATACACATTCATCCAAACTTCACCATACATTAAAAAACATTTCTACCCACTTTTGTGCTTTCTCGACCACTTTTCAAACATGTCCAATATTTTCTGTTTGCACTGTTTCACTGATTACTATTTGCGTTGTAAATACTACCTCCACTAAAGACACTTTATTTGTACTCTAATACTTTTTAATTGGTATATTGTTGGGGCGGCACAGTGGTGCAGTGGTTAGCATTTGTGCCTCACAGCAAGAAGGTTCAGGGTTCAAATCTCGGCTCGGACCTTTCTGTGTGGAGTTTGCATGTGAATTGATCAAACTAAAAAAAATTGACCATAGGTGTGAGTGGGAGCGTGAATGGTTGTTTGTCTCTGTGTTAGCCCTGTGATAGGCTGGCAAGCTGTCCAGGGTGTACCCCGCCTCCTGCCTGATGACAGCTGGGATAGGCTCCATCAGACCCCTGCAACCCAAGTGTGGAGAAGCAGGTATAGACGATGACTGTCTGACTGACTTTTAGCCATAAAAATCAGAAAGGAAGATTCATGAGTGGAGGTGTGTATTCAATTCAGAAACCCCATTAAGACTCTGCACAAACAAATAAATAAATAAGCTGGTCAAAAAATGACTGAAATACCCCAGGGACCCATATGCTCTCTGAGCTGTCTCTGTTAATGTGTACACTGTGATGTGTGTGTAAATATTTTTCTGCTACTTTTGGAGAAAGTCTGACACACTTATTAGGTTTCAAGGGTAAAAAAAAAAAACACAACTCTCTAGTCGGACTTCTTTCCCTCCTCCCCCCTGTCTTGTACAGCTCTGATAGATGTCTGACCATGACAGCCTAAAGTGTAGATCTGAAGCTCCACAGCAGAAACCTTTTAACTTTATTAAACTGTCACACCACCATTCTTCATGCAGCTCACAGACATCAAGGGTTTTAACATGGAGGATGGAGAACGAGAGGAGGGTGTACAGAGCATTAAGCCTCTCCCACTCCCTCTCCTGGTTCACCTTGTCTCCTTTTTCTGTGTCATACGATCTCTCTCCTGTGGCCCGTTAAAAGTTACTGCCGGTGTTAAAAACCATGATGACATTAAATAGCCTCTTCAAAATAATTTAATACAATTTTAAAAGTAATCTGTTTAAAATACCAATCTAAGGCTCTTGAATCAAAGTCCACTCTCTTCAATATTTATTTATTTATTTTTTTTTACACCTATCACGCACACACATCACATAACCAATGACAAACTGGATGTTGACACCAGATCAGTTTTTCATTGTTGTTTATGTGTGTTTTTTCTCTTCTTTTGGTGTCTTTTGTGTAATATTGTTTATTTTAATGACATACTGTCTTGTACATACCGTATGTTCTTGAGTAATTTGGGGGATTAACAAAACTGCAAGAGTCTGGGACTCAGTTGCCTTTTCAGTCAGGTTGTGGTGTAACAAAAGCAGACCCTCACGTGGACGTTAGTGTTGTAATAGTCGTGCATGACATAGCGTTCTGGTAACATGGGATATGACCTGGTGAAAAGCAGAGGGGCCTCACCCAGTGGGGCCAGTAATGGGGATAAGATGAGGTCCAGATGTGAAGACGAATGCAAGAAATAAACGAATGGTACGTTCATTTTACTTTAACTTTCATTTCTTTGATTTTATAATTGTAAAGCACTTTGTACTGCATTTCATGTATGAAAGGTGAAAATGTACATGTAGAGGTTATCTTTGTTAGTATTATTAGGTCTTAGCTTATTTTTAAAGATACACTTTCCAGTGCTGTACTGTCAAAAGGTTTTACTTTTACAGGTAAAACAATTGTTCCAACTATAAGAAGCCAAACTCTGGTTGAAAAACGCAAACACTGTAAAATGAAAGTATAGTACAAGCATAGACTGTACATAGTATAGACCAGGGGTCAGCAACCCATGGCTCCGGAGCCACATCGCTCTGCTGCAGCTCCCTGTGGAAAATAAATAATGACATATTTAATTTAAATTTATTTTACTTCATTTAGTTTTTAATGTAAATCTAAACTTGAAGATTATGTTGCTCAGGTAATAAAATAAAATGTGTTCATTTTGTGTTTTTATTTTCTTTGCCGCTCAAATTATGCATCACAACTGCGACATCGACGCCACCCTCCACCAACAACACCACATACAATCCAGGTCGACTGTGCTTCAGAGAACTGTATGTTTATTCAGCGCTGCAGCAAAATTACACAAAAACAACAGCCTGTAATTAACTGTAACTTAACTTTCACTCACTGGCAGCATCCTGTGCTCACCGTGGCTGCACTCACCATCACACACCGAACTACAAAACAAAATCACCGCCTCCTCATACGTCACTCAGGGATTAGCCACAAACCACCTTCTTAAAGACACAGGCTTGTGGTAACGTGAACGAGGGAGACGTGGGCTGCTGGGTGGATGTTGTAGCGTTCACAGTGCTAGCTAGCGGCGGGTAGGGTATCTGCTAGCTTGGATTTTTCTGTCAACTCAAAGCCAAAAATGAATGTTGCCTACAGAAAAGAAACAACTTTGTACCACTTCATTGATTTCATGAATGTAACACACTGAAGTTTTTTTAATACATAGAATTAAGGTTAAAAAAACAAGATACATGCAGTGTTATCTTCATGATATATGTCTAAAGGGTTTTACAGCTCTCTGTGTTTTCTTTTCTGTGGGAAATGTGATCAACTGGCTCTTTGAGTGTCTAAGTTGCCGACCCCTGGTATAGATGAAGCTAACGTATGAAGCTAACGTGATGTCACCCACTGGTTTGTGGAGACTTGCATCTTGTGGCTCACTTTGCATTCACTTGCTTTGTCCATTTTATTCAGCCAATGGATATAACTCTGGGAAATAAGAATAAAACAATACGACAGTAACAGGTACTACTGTAAATTAAATAATAACAATAGTGATCCTCAAAATTGGGAAAAAAAAATACGGTAACCTCTTTACACTCTAGGCAACTTTCAATTTTCGAGAACTTTTACTATTTTAAATACAAAATACTGTTCCAAGTAGTTCTGAGTGAAAAAAGAGAGGAAAAAAAAAGATCCTGTGGAGTGGATTGAATTAACTCTTGGACATGTAGTTGGACTAAAAAGCACAGCAGTCTACATCCCAAATGACATTTCATTTCCTTCGAATGCTGCCCCATACATCTCACTGACTTTCAATAGTAAGAAACTGCCATCTGGAACCAGCATGGAAAGAGGATCTGGTATCACTTAGTCACACAAAGTCTCGGGTCACGGGTTTCACATTCTGACAAAAAATGTTCTCGACAGACTCAGAACCAATTCACTCGTCTAGTCCTGTTTTCACTTGACAGTGAAGCTGCTACAACATCTTCAAATGCTGTTTCTTTTTGTGTTCGAAGGAGAAAATATACAGCGAATTACGAGAGACGGAGGGAAAAGCGGAGGAGTCGGAGCTTGCCGTCAAATTCGAAATGTCTAATTGGTGTGAGAGGTGTGTGTGTCTCCACGTAAACTTTCCATAAGGCTGCATTTAACGCCGCAGAGTAAAACATCCTCAGGCTGCCGGGCACAGAAGAGCTGACATTTAACACAAGAGTTTCTGTTGACACACGTATTGTGCGTTGCAAATGTAGATCTGCCACGTTTGAGGCATCAACAGGAAAAAAAAAAAAAAAAAAGAAAGCAATGCACAAGCTGACCAGGAGGTCTGTGACCTCACTGAGGGAAAAAAAAAACAACTGCTCGCTTATTCAACTCTTTTGCTGTTTCTTTAACATCTTAGCAAACACCAAATAATAGTTCAACCCTTTCTAGCATTACCCTCCACCTACACTTTGTCCATCTCGTCCTCCTCGCTCGGCTGGATTCGGCTGCATTTCCTGAACTTGACTGAACAGAAAAGCAGAGACCTCAGTCGTGTCTCCAGAGGTTTCTCCTGTCGAGTCTCCACAGACTTGTTAGCTCGTTCGCCTGCACATCTCTCTGTCAGATCAAGTTCTCCCTCCAGATTAAGACCACCGACCATGCTGGCTGTGTCAGCCATGTCTAACTGTGTTTCTGATGTGTATCTTCTATGCTTTACCTGCCTCTGTCAACCTCTGACATTGTCTTGACTCTCAAACCATGCAGGGAATTTAACAACTGATTTTTTTTTTTGCCTTTCTTTTCTCTTAAAGTTTTGTTTTAATGCCATGTGTCAACACTGCTCTGTTAGAGGAACAGCATAATGCCACATAATAGATGATCGTTGACTTTTCAAAGTAAAACAATTATTTGGAATTGGTTATTAAAAGTTGCTTAACCCCAGAACACTAATGCTAAAATTAGTAACACCATCACTAACGCCGGGCGTATTTTACCCGATATAATATCCCAGATAAAATACAGTTTTCATCAATTTATGTAAAAGTACCACACTGTATGCCACGTTGTAGTACTCCTCTTTCATTTCCAAATATACAATATCACATAAAATAAAAATTAGGTACAATGGGGGACCCTTTAAAAAGGCAGCAAAATTATTGAAAAATCAAGTAATCCTCAACGAAAACTTCTCAATCAAAAAAAAATATTGGAGCTGGGAACTTGTTATTTGGTCCACACATTACTGGGACATGTGAGCCTGGTCGGGCGAAGGCTCAGTCTTCGAGCTTCACTGACAACTGTGGGAGAGCTTGACCAAAAATGGCATTTTTTGACATGGGAAAAATGACCAAAGGGATGTTTATTTTTAGCCATTATACTAATTAAGGATTACATGCAAATTCTGGGACAACTCTGCACTCTGCATGTAAGGCAGAAGGTAAGAGGTGAAGTGCAAAGAGCTCATGATTTAAACACACAAACACTAAGATGGGGTAAATTCAATATGTAAAATATGTTACTCTATCACTAACGCCGGGTGAAAATCACTCGAACGTATGCCTCCTGAAAAAACCATAGATGGGAGGAGGGAAACAAACATACCATTAATGACATCAGTGAGCAGCTTGAAGCTACACAGGGACCCATGCAACTCAAACAACAGCAACACAATGAAAATCATATGACAAGAATTGTGCGGGTAAAAATCACCCGGCGTTAGTGTTGTAGGGTTAATAATGTTATGAAATGAAATATATTGGGCATAACTGCAGACGTTTAATTAAAATCCTCAGGTGAGCATGGACACAACACAGATGCTGCATGTGAGAAACTGTTGTCAGACGACTTAACACCTGTTTCTTTTGTCCCTCGGCTGCAAACCGACACACGCCTGTGCATCCATCTGCAAATATTTCTTAAGGTAATGCATGCAAACCTTTCTAAAAGGTGAGCATTCGACACAAATAGTGGACAAACGCATCTGGAAACTCCTCCATCACACAGCATTGTTTCAGTGTGACTAAGTCTGAGCAACAGCACAGCAGAAACATACATCAATCTTTTTTTTTTTTTCTATTAGATTAACTCTCCCACTTCTCACTGCTCTGCATTTATACACCAGCTTGTTATGCATGAGCTGCACTGCTGAGAGGAATTAAATAGGCTGCTTGACCAACATTTAAAAAGTCACAGCGGTGCCAAATCTGACCTTTTCCCATGAATAATGACAAGCTGTGCTTCTGCCTACATCTCCTTTGACTGAGGACCACCTACAGTAGGCAACATAGGACCCTACACACACACAGTTTTTTAAGCAGTCTGGAAACGAGCTCTGCTGTGCAGCCATTATTACGATCTTTGGGTTTATGCTGTGAGCTGTTCTCCCACCAAGGCAGCTGAATCGGATGAATGCGATTCATCACACAAACACAACCCTCGCCATATGGTTGTCACCGCGTGAGGTGAAGCAACACAAACAAGCAGCAACTGGTCAAAGTCAACACACAATCCAATGTAGGAGGGAAGCTGGGAGGATTTAGCAACAGAAAACAAGCCTTGTTTAATTCATCGTCCACCCTTCAACACGCCGCCAAGTGAGGCCAAGTCTGCCCACAGCAAGCGGAAGCTGTGGTTGACAACACACACACACACACACACACGTCTGAGTGTGTACCCTCAAACACACGCAAAGCCTTGTGGGTGTTTTACAAAAGATTTAGTTGTGTTTTACCTGCATTTCAAGATCCACAGATGGAGGTTCAGGATGGACCAGGAGACAGTATCCCAAAAAAAAAAAACAGAGAGAAAGACAAGAAATTAACAGTCAGTCAACGAAAACATCCAAGTGAATTACTGAAGACCCTTATCTTTTGATTTATTACTTATAGGTTGCATGTTGCATGTTTTTCCTGATATAGTTTTGTATTAAAAATGGAAGAAGGCACAGTTAAGTAGGAAAAATACAGCACTTGGATGTAACAGTATGTGACCACAGCACAGTAAACACAGGGAGATCTGTAGCATCACTGCTGCTGTATTTTCACTTCTCTTTGGTAAAGAAAATGTTACAAAATTCTCTCACAGAAGTAAACAGCAAAGTACAGAAGCTTTGTTCATAACTGACCTAAAATAATGTGGGAAAATAATGTGGATTTTTTTTTTTTTTTTATGTGAATGGCCAAAGCAGACAATACATCAGAAAAAGCTAAACTATTGTCTTCCTTCACAGCCTTGGAGGAGGTGGTCTGTGTATGACTTGTGTTTATCTGTGTGTTTACAACATAGTGTGGACTCTCTGCTGTTGTTGTTGTTTTGTTTTTTTATTTTAATCTTTGAACCTTCTCTTCAATCTTCTTTCTTTCTGACTCTATTGAAACCTTTGCTTCATTCTTCTGACGCTGTGTAACATGTTGACAACATTTAAACCCTTCATTCAACTGAACACACTGCAACAACATATCAAAATTAAAGCTGCAAGCAGCGATAAACGGGCCCTCGCACCTTTGCACATTCGGGGCAACTGGCAAGATATGAACTGATGTGTCGGGGTCATTGTGTGAATGGGGAGCACTCTCTACAGCTGTGAAGGAGATTCTCTCTCTGAAGAGAGGTAAACACTGTGTTCAACATGTTGTCATGGAGACATGACTGACAGCTCTCTCGTCAGCCAATCAGCTGCTGAGTAATATGATCATTCCTGTCAGGGGGCGGAGCTGTGAGGTGTGAAGTTAGATCATAGACTGCATATATAACTGGACGAAGCAAGTGTGACGTCACCCGTTGGTTTGTGAACTCCCGTTTTGAAGCCCTCAAAACGGATTTTGGACGTCGCCATGTTGGATTTTTGGAGCCAGAAGTTGACCATATTTGGAAACGAAGGGCGGAGTGAGGAGGCGGGACACCAGGACGCTGCCTGACTTCCTCCGGTCTGTGACGCCCACCTGCTGTAGCTTAACTCCCGTCAACTTCATGCTAACGAAGTTAGCTTTTATCGTTCGAGGCTAACTGA
>OOFC01050962.1:2015-13645 GCA_900323345.1 Pseudochromis fuscus
ACTCCCGACCGCACACAGACACATCATATGTTAATAATGAGATCTGGTTTAGGTGGCGAGTTTTGTTACAATGACCCTCACAGCGCCGTGCAGAGGCAGAGGATCAGGGAGGAGGACCTCAGTGTGTTTATGTGTTGAGATTGAAAAGAAAGCTTTCAGTAAACTTTCCTTTTAAATACATTTGTATTGTTGAAATCCAATGATTTAATGACACCCGTCATTATTTTTTAAGTAGTAATATTTATTGTTTTATTTAATCTCAAACTCTATGTAGGATGGAGAAGGTAACGTGACGTCACCCGTTGGTTAGAAGCCAGTTGACATTTGAATGTCGCCATGTTGGTTGTTTTGAGCCGGAAGCGACCATATTTGGATATGAAGGGAGGAGTGAGGGGGCGAGTCTAACCCTTCAACCCGAGGACACTGTCCAGCGTGCATGAGACTCAGGTTCGGGTCTAATCAGTGGTGGAATGTAACAAAGTACAAGTACTTTGTTGTTGAACAAGTACTCTGTTACTGTATTTCAGCATGTTTTTATGTATCTGCACTTTACTTAAGTGAATCTGACTGTCTGTACTTTTCACTTTTACTCCACTACATCTGAAAGTAAATAATTTTACTTTCTACTCCACTACATTTCTACAGTTGAGTTACAGTTACAGTCACACTGCTGCTTACTTGTTTATCTATATACATATTTTATTTTCTTATGTAATTAATAGTGAAAGGGAAATTGGTGAACTTGTCGCTAGCATCTTTACCTGAAGCATTAGCCTGGGCCATTTTTACATTGAATTAAACGTACGTACAGTCGGATCTTAATGATTTTATAGACCACAGCATCAGGGAATGTGTTCATGAAATACTTTTAATACTTTAAGTGCATTGTATAGCAAATACTTATTTACTTTTACTTAAGTAAAAAGGTTGATGTGGTACTTTGATTTCTACTAGAGTACATATTGTCTGTTTTATTGTACTTTTACTTCAGGAGAGTAAATAATTTTCATGTGAACCACCAGTTCACTGAGAAGAATTGTTGATGCTAGCTAATGACATCAGACTGACTTGTGGGAAATAATGTACTGACTGAGTATTTCATGTCCGGAAAAGACAACTGAAGCCAGCATCTAATGGTCATCAGTGGTATTGCACTGTTCATAGCTTCAACATTGGCTTCTTGTGTTTTTATTACCTTAGACTGAGTTCTTTATATGTACATAGGAGGCAGTTCCTCTTTCACGGAGGCAGCCATCTTGTGCCGCCATCTTTCTACAGCAGCCCAGAACAGACAAACTAAGCCTTGGCTTGAGAGAAAAACTTTTATGTTTTAAAAACAAAATGGGGATTTTATTTTGATGTTACATAGAAACAGAAGAAAAATAGTGTTTGATAGACGAAGGAGAAAAAGACTAATCCTTGGTTGCTGATCCTGGCTGAACAATTTTGAGAAGTTTGGGAACTAAAATCTGACACCTGGAGGATCATACTTATTATAAGCAACAGAGTGAGAATCATTGTTGTCAAAGAAGCAAAACTATGAACATTAAAAAATAAAAAAAGCTGATGCTTACTCTCCCAGATTGAAATTGCTGATGAAGGACTGATGTCACCCAAAGTTTTCTCTGACCTCCACAATGTTATCAGGCGACTTTAAGAATGAGAAAAAAATGTACGGACTAAACTCCTGGAATAAAATACCTTTTCACTCTTACTTTACTGATGTTGGTGATCAAACTGTCACGATACAGAACAGGTAACACTCATATTCTGTCTTCCATGGTGGCTACAGAGTATCCTCATCACTAGACACTACAGTGATTGGCCGTGGTCGTAGGCGATGACATCCTTAATGGACGAAGCTAACGTGACGTCAAGTGTTGGTTTGTGGATTCATGGCCTTTGGCATTGGAACATTGCAGCGTTGATTTTTTTGGTGCCCAAAGTGACCATATTTGGATATGAAGGGAGGAGTGACGATGTCAGTCCAACTTTTGAACCTGAGGACACCTCCCAATGTGTGTGAGGCTCAAGTCAATCAAACCACGACGTTAAATTTTCCTCCTTTGAAGCCTAATATCTCCTTAATGAAAAATGATTTTCAGATGGACCAGATCACTGAGAAGAAGACTTGACTTTAACTAATGACATCAGAATGAGTTGTGGAAAAAAATGTATTGACTGAGTATTTCATGATTGAAAATGAGGATTCTTGAATTGAAGTCAGAGTTTTTTTGGAGCAGAATCTAGTGGCCGTTGGTGGTATTACACTGTTTTTCTCTTCCACATTGGCCTCCCTTTTAAGACCCTGTTGCTTTGTCCATTTCTATATACAGCCTATGTGGAAAGTTTCTTTCATCTTGCAACCACCATGAGGTCTCATACATGCTTTACAGAAGAGGATCTGCAGTCATATCAGAGGTGATTACTGAGGGTAATGTGAAATAAATGCACCCACTGAATTCTGTGTGTTTTTGCCAGGACTGTGTTTGCTTCAGAATGAGAGTTCAAAACACCCCAAAATTAGGATGATGACCTCAACGGGTGGTTTCTGGGTCACAGCAGATTTAGGCTGGACTCCAGCCATGAACTTACATCAGAAAATCAGAACCCTGGGCAGGAAATTGTGTCTCTGTCTGGAATTTACAGGTTGTGAAACAAAACTCACCCAAACAAACATGTAATTCTGACCTATTTTCAAATTTGAGGGCTGACATTTTTTGGAGCATAGTGTGGTGAGGCTGCTCTGTGGTAAAAGTGACGCTCCACTTGTACCAACAGCAACCGGTTTGAAGCCAAGTTACAAAGATTTTTTTAGTTCCAAAAAGTAAATACACAATGTGACCGATGACGGATGCTACAGATAGAAAAGGCTTGTCAACAAAAGCCTGAGAGATACATGGTCTGTCAAAACAAAACAACAGCCTTCATAGGAACGTACTGCAGGAAGAAATTGTTTCTGACATGTTAAACAAAACTCAAATCATGAACAATGAAACATGTCATTTTATGGCAAAGAACCACCAACGCTGGCAATGCAGATTCTGAATGAATCTCATTTCAGTTAATTTCTCATTGTAAGAACGTTATATGCTGTCAATCACCATGTTATATTTAACAGATAAAGATAGCTCCAAAGAGAGGGGGTGATACATTCAAGAAAGAACTAGAAAGCACCCAGAGAGCACACTCCTCCAGCATACATACTCCAGCTGTACTGACACTGTAGTCTGAACACTGTTGCCCTCTTGTGGTGAAAAAGCAACACTATCTTAAAAACATCAACTCAACTTTATTTATAAAGCACTTATTGATTGTTGATGCTAGCTAATGACATCAGACTGACTTGTGGGAAAAAATGTACTGACTGAGTATTTCATGTCTGGAAATGACAGTTAAAGCCAGCATCTAATGGTCATCAGTGGTATTGCACTGTTCATAGTTTCAACATTGGCTTCTTGTGTTTTTATTACCTCGACAGTATGGTCAACCAAAGTGCTGTACACACAATGCAAAGTCAATCAATCAGAGCCTTGCAAAACATTCAACATGACCATGTTGTTGCTGCTGCCTATAGTTTTTCCTGTAGAGTTAATTTTCCAAAGGTAGTGGTGGTCCATTTCTTGATTTACTTCTTTACTCCAGACAGAAATATCTTGAAAAATATTAAATGGGTTGTCTTCATATTTTGAGGAGACAGAGACTGACTTGAAACTAGCCATAGACAAAAAAAAACTTTTTTTTGTACCAGTCTGTAAACATGTTTTTTTCTGCTGTAAATTTGGATATTTTAACATGGAGGTCTGTCGGGATTGACTTACTTTTGGAATCAGCCTCAAGTGGCCATGTGAGGAACTGTGTTTTTTTGCAGTTCCATGTTGGACATAGACTGTATAAAGAATGGAAGACGCTGCCATGGCAACACCTGTAAGTTTGTGCACTTGGAGTTGACAAAGAGCTGACCTCAGCTAAAGACATCAGAACGATTTGTGGAAATGTATTAACTGAGTAGTTCATGATCGAAACTCAGGATTTTAGAATTGAAGTCAAGTGGAGCCAGCATCTAGTGGCTGTTGGGGTATTACAGTTTTTTGTACTTCCACATTGGCTTCACTTTTGAGACCCAGCTGCTTCATCCATTCTATATACAGTCGATGTTTGGGATTGACTCACTTATTGGGTGAGCCTCAAGTGGGCATTTGAGGAACTGCAAAAAGTGCATGATGGAGTATTCAGATGAGATAATTATCTATCTGTCTTAAACTTTATCTGCTTTCCACCACAATTTTTTTTTTTTCCCACAAAACTGCATTTAGAAAGCAATAATAATAACTATTATACTTAGTATTGTATTCTGAGTTTCAACTAGTCTCCATGGCAACGGTTTCTCCTTGGTAAACCAGTCAGATTTAAAGCCTCGGCATACTGTGAAAGACATAGAGATTTACCTGAAACCTTACATCTTTTCCAAGCTATTCATTTAAGCTGTCATGTCTTTGCAAAAGATTGATACATTAATAATTTCCACACTAGACATTTAAGATCCCTGCAGTTGTTGTTTTTTTTGTTTTACTGTAGATTTGCAGCTTTTGTGCAAGAAGCCACAAAAGGTGTAAACAAGCCTGGACTGTCGAGTCTCCGTCACAAACATGGGTGTTACAGAGGAGTATACAGCAGGTGACTTCACGTGTGCTACAAATAGAGGTGCATTAGCCTCCTGTAATCCACTTAAACTAATCTTTGCTACTTTTGGAAACATCCATCACTATGTGTAAAATCTTAAGTTTTCTCTCAGGGAATAACTTTCTCAGTGAACAGCATTCAGCCAAAGGTATGCTATTAAAATCAGTTATGAAATGCAATAGAAAATGTGATGAATTAATATTAACCCTGCAGCAATGACTGCTTCTTGACAGAAAAATAAATGAGGTAAAAATACCAAGCATGTGTTTGTTTCAGTTTCCTAAATACCAGAGATTTGCTTGCTTTTCTTTTTCTATTCAATAATTGCAGTACTTTTTTTTTTATTTTCTTGCAATGTGACACTGAATAACTAATAAAGAACAATCAGCATAACTAAGTTTTTCTAAATTGAATTATAATAGAGATAAAAAATCAACAACACAACTCACCTAATGTAGGCTCAGTCCTTGTTGCTTCTTCTTATTTTTGCATCCAAATGAACCTCGATCATAAATCCACCACGACTGACTGAAGAGACGGCGTCGGGCACAACTACCTCCCTCTGTCCATCTCTCCCCCCCTCCCCCCTCTGTGTTAATCTTTGAAACATCCCTCACTGCCAGCTACTTACTGTCCACCTACACCTTTGTCTTTACCAATTTGTTGAAAAGGTATTTTTAAAAATCTAAAATAATCCCCAACAGCACCAAAACAAACAGAAGAAACAAACAAAAAATACAGGGTCAAGTGCAATAAATGTGTTTATTTAGTCTCATCGAAATGCTTGCAAATTCAAAATTCAGCCCTATTGTGTTATTAGTGGATATTTATGAGACTGTTTTTGTTTTCATTTTATTATTTTGTATGTATCATGTTATTATTGATGTTATGTTGAAAATATAGACTCTATATAGAAATGGGTGCAGCAGGTTTGGTCTCTGAAGGGAATCAAATGCAGAAGTGCAAAAAAGGTGCAATACCAGTGACAGCCACTAGATGCTGGCTGCAAAAACTCTGGCTCCAATTAACTTTATTTCAAAAATCCTTTCAATTCTAAAATACTCAGTCAGTACATATTTTCCACAAGTCATTCTGCTGACATTAGTTAAACACAACTCTTCTTCTCAGTGATCTGGTCCATCTGAAAATATTTTGATCATTAAGTAGATATTATGCTTAAAAAGGAAAAAGATTTTGGGGCGTGGTTAGTTTGATTGACAGGTCTAGTGAGAAATCATAAACTAGGGAAAGACACTTTTATAACTTATTTAAGACATATACAACAATTAAAGGTGATCTAAATGTGTAATAGTGGCATTCACTTTTACAATCCAATACGTGAAATTTCATGTTCTGGCCCCATGGACGACAAGGGTAATCAACCTCTCGGTGCAGTACTCATCTTCACCAGCAGATGGCCACAGCGCATTACAATCCCTCTCCAGAAGATACCACCATCATGTCATGTCATCTATATGCATGACTTTCTTCTAGGTGACATATAATTTACCTTTTACTTCACAATTCAGCCTTCAAACAACTTTAGTTACTTCACACATTCATAATAATGAAAGAATAGCATATAACCACATAAATAATATTGTCGTATCCCTCCTGTTATCCTCAAATGTACTAATTTTTTTTATCCGTGGGGTCAAACCATAAATATTGACTTCCAGAAAATATTCAAATTGTGTTCAGAGCTTAGGCTTCAAGTACTTTAGGTTGCTACCTAAATATCCTTTTAATCACATCACTCCCCATCTCCCCCCCATACATCCAGAATACCTAATAATACCTTTTACTATTGAACAAAATGAAAATCACAATGAAATCTCATTGATCTAAAGTGATAAGATCTTTTTGGTGTTTTTCAATTAAGTTCATATTTTTTCCATGTCCCCATTAAATCACAAAAACTCATGAAACAGAAAAAAAACTTATTTTGAAGTGTGAAACTTTAAGATTCACATTGACCCTTTGGATAATAGGGTTAATGTAAGATGGTCTTGAGAAATTCAGTGAAGTCCAGATCTACATAATGTTGACATGTGAGCAGCAGCTCTTTTGCAGTGGGAACTATTACTCCGCTTCGTTCAATAAACTGCATCATCC
Source organism: Pseudochromis fuscus (assembly GCA_900323345.1). Classification (NCBI taxonomy): domain Eukaryota; kingdom Metazoa; phylum Chordata; class Actinopteri; family Pseudochromidae; genus Pseudochromis; species Pseudochromis fuscus. The sequence continues at coordinate 8,814 of OOFC01050962.1, forward strand.
TAGATGTAAATATTCTTCCTAGAATTAAATGTTGATAGTGACTTCCCTTGATATTTCAGAAAGTGTGTATTCTTCCATAATTTGTATAAAAGTGATTTAAAAATCTCAAAGTACTTTTACTGTCCTTTGCTAATGGCACTACTGGATCTTAAGGCTACCTATAATCAGGCTGAATCTGATGACTCACTGCTAATATTCTCCCTGGTTTGAGGTCATAACAGATGCACAGACACCAAAATTCAGCTCAAAAGGTTTATTTGGATTAAGAGCAGATCAGAAACACTTTGACAATTGCCGTTTAAAAAATGTCACAAGGAGGCATGACATTTATAAAGAAACACCACCACAACGTACATGATCTTTGCAAGTGAAGTAGATTAGATTAAATCACGAACAAGATGGAGCAGAAGCCTGGGAGATTATTTTTTTTTCCACTCCTCTTCACATTTAGCTCTTGCCCCCCAGGGAGTGCTTGTCAAACAAGTACTCTGCCATCTTGTTGTTGTGGGCATCCATGCGGGTGAGGTTGGTGATGTAGTCACCCAGCTTCTTGATGGCCTCCACCTGCTCATTCAGGTAGTGGCTCTCCAGGAAGTCGCACAGGTGGGGGTCGACGTGGTCGGATGCCAGCTTGTGCAGGTCCAGCAGGGCCTGGTTGACGTTCTTCTCCAGCTGCAGGGCGCACTGCATGGCCTCCAGCCCGCTGCCCCATTCGTCACGCTCGGGTTTCTACACAGGGAAAAAAAAAAAAAGTTAATGAATGAATGAAGCCTTGTGTAGATGCAGCAAATGGAGGGAGCAAGTGTCAACAACACTGCACTTCAGTTTCTGTGCTAGACTGAGGCATGTAACAGGAGCGAGTCCACCAACCTTGATGTCCTGGAGGAAGATGCGGCCTCCTCTCTTGTTCTGGAAGGACAGCAGCTTCTCAGCGTGCTCCCTCTCCTCGTCACTGTTCTCCTTGAAGAAATGGGAGAAGCCTGGAAGGGCCACATCGTCACGGGAGAAGTAAAAAGCCTGATGGGAAGAAAAACAGGGAGGAGAGATGGGGGGGAGGGAGACAAGAGGTGGTTATTATTGGGGATACAGCACCCATCATTATTTGGCTAAAAAACCCTGACAAACAGTAGTTATGCAGCCAGGCAGTGGTCAGGCACATGAGTCATGACCGTCTAGTCCGTTTGGTACGCTGATGACCAAATAAGAGGCAACCTAAGCATGACAGAGCGTATTTTACTATTCAGTGAGGTGCGTGGTGGTGGGGGATGGGGATGAGCCACTCCTTACATGGCAACCTGCTCCTCAGCGATAAACAAGCAAGTACTACAGCATGCTACTAGCTAAAATCTGCATTTCTGAACTACATAGTAATACACAGCGGAGAATACAGTAACACGTATACACATAAGCGTGCAGGAATACATACAATATTGAAAGCGTTTTCCTCACCATTGAAGTGTAGGTGTAAGACGCAAACATCTCCATGTTGACCATACGGTTGATGGCGGCCTCGCAGTCGCGGTGGTAGTTCTGACGCACTTGAGACTCCATTTTGGCTGGATTTTCTTGAAGTTATTCTTAACAAAACGGTACAAAAATAAAGCTTTACGTCGACTTTTTCAGTAGTATTCAAGTATAGAAGGTTTTTTTTGAGTCTGGAATGTAGGCTTGTAGAAAAAAAACAAAAGATACGGGATGAAGAAAGGGGTTCCGTTCAAACACTGTTGAAGCAAGAACTCCTCTTAAGTCTCTTCCCTGCTGTGGAATGGAAGACGGACAGCGCCTCGTATTTATACTCCACTGCGCACCTCGTGACGAACCCAACCTGCTCAGCACATCTCCGCCAATCACAGAGCTCTGGCGGCGGTGACGTCGTGAGAGACGGGATGAAGTTGCAATTTTTTTCTCTGGTTCGCGGAAATTAGAGTGATCTGACTTACCATGACGAAGCACTTTTTTACAACACAATAAACTGAATTATATTTTAACAGAAATTCAAATACAGAAAAGTTGTTTAAAGCGCGTAATATGTGCGTAAAGGTGTGTTTTTTCCTCAATAAATTGCACACATACAATTGTGTACTGAACAAAAATAGGACGTTATTTTTTGTTAAACCTACTAAATATCATTTCCCACATTTTATCCCACATCCCACATCGTAATTAGAATATAAATCTGTCCTGTTTCCAATTTTCCCGTTTATAACTAACATTTTGTTAATTTCATCCAACATTTTCGTTAATATTTTGTTGTTTTTGCCAACATTTGGTTCTTTAAAACTAACACCCATCATACTGGATTAAATTAACCATGCATTAGTACAATGTGTACACAGTTCTGCTTTTTTTATTTTAGGGTGTAAACCAGAAGAGCCCTGTCTCTTTAAAGTAAAACTATGAGAGCTATGAAACAGACCAAGACCAAAGTGAGCACATTTCTGAAGTTCAGTCATGTTGCAGATATGCACACACATTGTCACCTGGCTGCACCAAGACGTTTAGTAGATGTCACTTAAGGACTTCATGAGTTAATGTCAAGTATAATGGAACCTCCCAGAACATTGAAATGACCTATAACACCTCTGTTGCAATTGCTTCTTATGAGTAACACAGTGGTCTAGGCTGGTCTATCACTTTACTGCTGACATTGTTCACAGATTTACATGGTGTACTGGGTAAAACTAGATATATTGTAACTGACTGGGCCTCTGTAAACTGACCTTGTGTTACCTCATAAACGCACCACATGACATCTAAAAAACTGCTGATATCGTGTTTACAACCAAGGTGGTTTTTTTATTGCATTACTCAACACCACAGCACTGTTGCGAGACATTACGAAGGCTGAAGAGCCTGAGAAGTCCTACTGTATCTCAAATGACCGGCCGAGAACTTTTCCTATTTTCATTTTATGTTTTTTAAGAAATGTGTGCGAGAAAAGTGTCATTGCCACTTAACTGCCAGGAGTATAATTCACACGAGTGTCAGGAGATTCAATGGCAAAACTGACCAATGGGTCTTTCTGTACATGTGTGTGAACATATTTGTACATACTAAAAAAGATGGTTTGTTTAAACCCCAAACTGGGTAAAAATTGGACTAACTTCATACTGGGTTTATCTAACCCGATGAGATGGGTGCAAAACCAACAAGCAAGTAGAAACAACAAAATACTAAGCAACAACATGTTAGTTAAAAAGAAAAAAAATGTTGAGTAAAAACAAGTAAATTTGTTTAAAAACAACAAAATGTTTAATAAAAACATGACCATTTTTTAATTTGAATAGAAGTCAGTTGGATCCAGATTTTTTGGAGCCAGCATCTAGTAGCCATTGGTGGTGTTGCACCTGTGTTGACGTCACTATTTGCCTTATGTTATTGAATCTCATGGACGACATCTCAGTAAGCATTTGGCAAACCATTTAAATGAAATTGGCTCTTTTTTTTGGCTCTTGCACTGTTATTATTTTTCTGTTGTTGATATTTTTGTAATTTTACAGATCTTTTTGTTAAATTTATAGATTGAAAATGCAGGAAAATCATAAAATAACAAATACAAAATGAATTCAGTATCTCAATCAAAATCAAAAAGAAAACCTTGAGTTTTTCATTGTTTAAAAAAGAAATAGAAAATACTTTCAAGATTGTTAAAGGACATTCACAAATGTATGTTTGTATTTAATAGATGGGGCTGTTAAATGGAAACAACACAATTTGTCATAATTAACTGTAAAATTAAGTATTAGTTCATTTATAGGTTTCTCAGTATTTGACAGATATCTGGTGTACTTGTACAAAAATGTTATAGGTTATAATAAATATAATTTTGTCAGTTAAATTATTTCTATGTGTGCCAATATCCTTTATTAAACAATAAAAACCCAAAGATTACACAAGATCTCATGTAAAATTAAGGTGTATCGTAATTGGAATACTACAGAGTTGTTTTACTCCCTTTATTTTACAGTATTGTTCTGGCCCCACAGCAGCTGGAAAATTACAGTTTTTTAAACGACAGCCTCAGACTATAGTTGCTACCTTTATGCACACTAAGGAGAATATATGTAAGCCTTTGGGATTAACATGTCATCACACTCACACACAACATGGGTGTGGACGCTACCAGCAATGTTTGTTTTTACAATCTCGAGAAGGAAGTTTCTAGAAGACCTGCAGTGGAAACATCATACACACAGCTGTCTGGTAGATGGTTGGCTAATGACGTACAACATTCCTCAGTTGTATAGATGGTGGTGGAAGTTTTTTAAAGGAATGAATCTGAATAAAAATGTATTGTGGCGACTGGTATGGATGCACGACAGAGATATTCTTGAATTTGAGAAACTTTGAAACCCTCAGGTTGCAACTGGTGCCAACAATCTTTCCTGACCTGTGGTAAAGTTTCCAACATGGATGGAAAATTGTTAATGCTTGTAAAATACATCTTTACTAGAGGCCATTTCCAGATATAATGCAGAGATGTATATAATGCATAGACAGGAATAATGCAGATTTCATACCTTAGCGTTCTGATGGTGTATACACACTAAAAAAATGTTGGATTGTTTTTTTGGTTTTGGGTAAATATTGACAGAAAACTTCATACTGGCTTAATTTAACCCAGTAAGATGTTTTTAACCTGTAATATGTTGTTTTTACCCTGCACTGGGTAAAAACATCATGTTGTTAAAAACAACAAAATTCTGGCTGTAAAATCATAAAATACTGCATCAAAATCACAACATAGGCAAAACCATTAAATATTGGGTAAAAACAGTAAAATGCTGGCTAAAAATAATAAAATACTGGGTAAAAAACACAAAATGCAGGGT
>OOFC01050962.1:14049-28964 GCA_900323345.1 Pseudochromis fuscus
TTCATACTGGCTTAATTTAACCCAGTAAGATGTTTTTAACCTGTAATATGTTGTTTTTACCCTGCACTGGGTAAAAACATCATGTTGTTAAAAACAACAAAATTCTGGCTAATAATATTAAAATATTGGTAAAAACAACAAAATGCTGACTGTAAAATCATAAAATACTGCATCAAAATCACAACATAGGCAAAACCATTAAATATTGGGTAAAAACAGTAAAATGCTGGCTAAAAATAATAAAATACTGGGTAAAAAACACAAAATGCAGGGTACAACGATAAAACAGTAAGAGCAAAAACATGCTGGCTAAAGACCACAAAAAATGACAGAAAAACAACAAAATACTAGTTAAAAACCACAAAATACAAAATGAAATTATAAAATATTTTGTAAAAACAAAAAAAACACTGGGTACAAATGATAAAATACTGAGTAAAAACAATAAAATGTTGCATTAAACCAACAATACTTAAGCTAATAATATAATTTGTTTACTATTACTTCATTATTTCAGCTCTTTATTCACATTTAGATTGTGATTTCAACTGTAGGCTCGTCATTTCAGTCAATTACACAAACACATGTAATAGAGGACAGAGTACAACATGTCTGTACACACTTCAATCTTCTGCATTATGCTGCATAAACCTGTTATAATATAACATAAGCAGTAGCGCTATGAAAAGGCTAAACTCACTCCACTGGTTTTCATATCTAAGAAAGTGACTCAGCAACTCTGACAGCGCCTTTATTTTGTGCTTTGTCACATAACACAAGTGTTCAGTCTGTCCAGAAGTATGTGAGGTTCAGTTGAGGATTGTGCTGTGTCATGGCTGTGACTCAGCACCCGTGGGTTGAGTCCTCCTGTCACATTGCTCTGTTTCAGTCGGGAAAGCAGCAACAAGGAGGAGTCCTGTGACCACGGAAACGTCTGAGAGGAATTATTACCTCAGTGCTCTGCTGGCTGGAACCGGCTGTGGAAAACAAGACAGGGAAGTGGAGAGTAGAGGACAAACAGGAACCAAAACTGGATGATTCTTGCTACATATTCTCCATTAGTTAGTCCCAGATAAACCACACATGTTTCCCACAGCAGATAGTTCTTACTTCTAATAGCAAGAAACACACAGGGGGATTCACATCATTAAGAACGACTTTATTCTGGGTATTCTGGCCTGTGGTGCAATATTATTATTAATATTCCTGTTTGTTGCATAAAAGATTGAGCTCAGTGATACTAAATTTGGTGGGGCCTACTCCCACTATGAGTCCATAAACACATCTTGTGCAATTTTGCTTTATTAACACGAGAACTTGATGAGAATGATGTCTTTCCTGTGTCAGGCTTGTCTACAGGTATGGCTGGCACAGTCACCTTTGACTGAGGCGTGCCGCAGGACCCTTAGGAGTGTCCCTGTGGAACCAGGAGTGCTTTTTGGTCCATCTGCACTTGAGGCGCTTGAGAGGACCATTCAAGGTCGGGAGACCCGGCAGCAGTTGTCAGGTCTCAACAGAGCTATGCCGCCACCTGCTAGAACCAGAGGTCAGCCGCCGCCCCCTAGAACCCGGTCATCGTCTAGACTTCACCCAACTGGTGAATATTACTGCCATCAGGGGACTCAGCAGAGGCCAGAAAGGGAATTTCGTGGGGCAGCACGTCCACCTCCTGGGCAGGCACCACCCCCTGATCGTCCCGTCGCCCCCCCCCGGGCCCCTAAATGGTCATGGGACTAACAGATGAGGGTCTCTTGCTGGCAGTCGGATATTTTACCAGTCAGCCGTTCAGTTATTGGGCTGCTCATGCTCTGGATCCGTGGGTGGTTGCCACTCTAACCCACAAATACAAGCTACAATTCCGATGCCGGCCTCCGATTTCAAGTTGGGTCATAATGACCATCATCAGCGACCCGGAAAAAAGTTTTGGCACTAGATCAGGAGTTATCTGCCCTCCCGATCAAAGGTGCCATCAAGGAAGTGGATCCTCTGCTGCGACCCAGACGTTATTATTCTTCATTTTTTGCTGTATCTGAGGGGGAGGCATGTGCTCATACGGTCAGACAACACCACCACTGTGTACCACATCAACCACCAAGGGGGAACCAGGTCAGCAGAGCTTCTAAAGTCTTCTCAGGACCTTTTAACATGGGCAGCCCCTCGTCTATCCAGTCTGCGGGCAATGTATTTTCCAGGGGAGAAGAACCAGGTTGCAGATTTTCTCTCACGTCAAGGGTCTCCCCCAGGGGAATGGCGCCTCAAACCCAGAGGTGGTGTAGACGATATGGAGCCTCTTTGGCGAAGCAGAGGTGGACTTGTTTGCCAGTCGGGACACAACACACTGTCCTCTGTGGTTTTCCCTAGTGGAGAGAGGCACCCTGGGTCAGGACGCTCGTGCTCACCCATGGCCTCGAACTCTTCTATATGCCTTTCCACAAATACCTTTGATGAGGCCAATCCTTCAGAAGATTCTTCAAGAGGGTCATTAGGTGTTGTTGGTGGCCCCGTTTTGGCCAGAACAAACATGGTTTCCACTGCTGCACAGACTTTGTCACGGAACACCATGGCGTCTCACAGACAGAATGGTTCTCCTCTCACAGCTGGGAGGACGAATCTGGCATCCCAATCCCCACCGGCTGCAGTTGTGGGTCTGGCCACTGGGGAGTCTGAGCAGTTGCTGACCATTTCGGATCCAGTCAGACGGACCATCCTGAATGCCAAAGCCCTGTCTACATGTCAGCTGTATGATAACAGATGGAGGCTGTTCTCTCGGTTGTGTACTGATGGTGGAGAAGACCCTGTATCTTGTCCTATCTACTGTTTTGGAGTTTCTGCAGTCAGTTTTGGATATGGGCTGCACTCCATCAACGCTTCAGGTGTATGTTGCAGCAATATCCTGTCAACACTCTAAGGTGGACAGTGTTACAGTGGGGAGTCACCATCTTGTGTCTCTTTTTCTCAGGGGTGCACGAAGGCTGCACCCCCCAGTGGTTCCACAAGCTCCAGCATGGGACCTGCCCCTGGTGCTGTCTGCGCTGTGTCAACCTCCCTTTGAGCCTTTGGCACAGGCTGACCTACGGCGGGTTTCCTTGAAAATTGCATTTTTGCAGGCCATTACTTCAGTGACGCATGTCAGTGAATTACATGCCCTGTCGGTTAGTGCTTCATGCCTGAGATGGAATCCTGATGGTTCAGGAGTTACATTATAGCCAAACGTTTCCTTTCTTCCTAAGGTGTTGTCTCATTTTCACTGTAACCAGCCTATTAGACTTATGCGGTTTGACCCTCCGCCAGGAGAGGCTGGTGCAGGGTCAAAATTGTTGTGCCCTGTTAGATCTTTGAGGGCATATGTTGCAGCTACAGCAGGTATAAGAAAGTCTGTCCAGCTGTTCTTGTGTTATGGGGGTGCTAAGTTGGGCTGTGCTCTCTTTAAGCAGCGCCTGTCTCACTGGATTGTGGATGTTATTTTGCATGGCTACAAATCTGGGAACCACCCCTTGCCATCTTCCATACGATGCCACAGTACCAGGAGTGTTACAACGTCATGGGCTGCCTTAAGGGGAGTGCCTTTGGAGGCCATATGTGCTGCTGCTTCATGGGCATCTCCCAGTACGTTCACCAGGTTTTACAGGGTGAATGTTGCAACTCCTCAGCCTCTGGAGGCTGTGCTCCTACTGGGATTTTCTGGGTCTACTCTGTGAGGCGTGTACTCAGGATTCCTCGTGACTTAGCTGGTATTAGTCATTCAGTGCTTAAAGCACCACCTCTGGCGGTCAGGAGGGATGAAATACAACGAGACAGGCTTCCTGACTGCAACCAAACAGATTGATTGCACAACATGATATAGAAATGAAAATTGAGGAAGCAAAATAATATAAAATACATAAATGGAAATCCTACAGTTGAGACACTTAACTCAAAACCACAAACTTAATGGTGACATTACTGAGAAAGTCCTTAATGAAACTTTACATTTAGAAGTGTGTCCATTTGAGCCAAAATGGCAGATCAAAGAGAAGTTGCTAGCACGGCAACAAAACGACCACAAAGTGTGTGAAATTCACTCATTCACTTTCTTTTAATGGTGGCGTTTAGACAGAGAGATGCACAGTGTTCCTCTCTGGAAACATACAGGTTGAAAACATTTGATTTCACTTGGAAAGAAACAGGATTTTACAGGGAATGTTTGCACCACTGGATAACCAGTCACCTCCCATGGCTGTGTGTTACACTAATGAAGATTCACTAAATGTGTGTATTTGGATTGAGCTGACACATGATTATTATAATTTTTTTTGTCCCTGATAGACGTGTAAGGCAGAGGAGGTTTCAAGCTGAAAAAGCAGAAAAAAACTTTGCAGAGGTAGAATAGCAACAAGTATTTTGATTTGAATTGTAAAGGTGAATCCCAGGCATACTTCAGAGCAACTAGCGGTAATGTCCCTTGCATTTTGTGTCATATTCCCCTCCATGTTTGTCAATGCACTAACTACGTGATAAAAAGTTGGACTACCTGTTGTACCTTGCTGTGGGAAAAAGATAAAACTACGTCAATGACGTTACCTCAGAGAAAAAAATAAAACAGCTGTTCATGTAGCTTTGAACTGTGACAAATGGAGTTGGAAATACATTGTTTTCAACAAAGGTGGTGCAAATACTGGTAAGAGCTACCGGTACGTACGGTACTGTATTGTGAATGCACTAGCTTGTTTTGGGAGTGAACGGAGTTGTCAGAACGTTGGTTTGTTTTCTATTAATAAAGTTTGACTGACTTATCTGACTGTTTTGTTGACATTCACTTTAGTGCAGCTCCGTCTAGATGGATGGATAACGCAACCCCAGCCACTACAGTAGTTTCTATTCTATGCTCCTTATAGTGCTGAAAATACGGTAAATCCAAACAGATTATATCGCTTTTCTCTCTGCTACTGCATCTGAATATCTGAAATGTCATGCAGATGTGGTTGTGTGTATTGCACTGGTTACATTGATATCCTCACAGTGTAGGAATGTGTAAGAATTACTAGCACCCACATGCTTGCTATTTAAGTATCAGTGGTACCATTTTTTATAGCATGTTACCAACAAAACCAAACATGTGACCCATTTCTCCCATCGGTCTCTTTATAAGTACTTTTAATACCCCTCTATGTCCCACTCCTGTTATAACAACTAAATGAAGTCTCATGGCCTCGCCCCTCCCCCTTCCCCCTTCCCTGCTGCTGAATCCTCTGGCGGCCATTGTGATTCTTCATTATCCAGGTCACAGTCTCTGTCTTATTAAGCAGTAGGAATCCAGACACTCTTCCACTGAACGGCGTTTCTCCACATGTCCTCCAGGAGGGAAGGATGACACTTAGCCCAGTCGTTCTCATCCTCGTCCTTTTGGCAAGACAGACGCAGGGTTTTGAGGGGGCTGGTGCAGGTGTACTGGAGGTACTGGCAGCCCTGCAGCCAGGAGACAGGAAACAGAAGTGAAGATTATTAAGTGGCAGAGCTTGTTCTTTGTTTTCTCATGAAGGTGCTGTCCTGCTTTCAGGAGGCTCGGAGCTCGTGTTAGTGTGTCGTCCTCACCTCAGCACTGCCCCAGTACCAGATGGCCTTGATGACGCTGTGATTTGCCAGAGCCACTGTCAGCTGGTCTCGATTCCCTGAAACGATGTTCACCAAACCTGCTGGCAGGTCTGTAGTCCGTAGCACCTGAGGTAGGACGAGGAGGACAAAGGTCAAGAATAAACCATGTTTATAGGGACACCAGTAGGTGTACTCAGCTGTTCTCACTGACAGTCAGCTGTACTTGTCTGTCAGAGAAGGACAGCCTGGACTATCAAAACACTTTGAGATCCGATCACTCAAACCACATCTGGAGGCGGTCTGGGACGGATACGAGGGCATATCTTTAGTAGCGTGAAAGCTAATGTGTCCTGAGTCGCTGCTTTTCTTGTGTTTAGTTGCCTTCGTCTCATAAACAACTTTGTCCTCTCACCTGAAACAGTGTGAACAGCCTGTACATGTACAGTAGTTCTAGAATCATTTGGATGTTTACCAAACTGTTTACCAAATCTGGCACTCTTGTGGTGAGTTATGTTAAAACTGTGTGCCTTGCCATGGCAACATCTGAGCACGAGCAGTCATCGGGATGGTTTGGAGACACATGTTAAATACAGGTCCGAACACAGACGCGTCTCAGTTGTCCACTTGTGATCCTACAACCAAGTGTGAACACCCTCAAAAAGTGATGCATGATTTCATTGTCTTTGCGATGCTGGTTCATTTAGAGATTCAGCCAGTGGGAGGTTTTAATCTCCTCAGTGGAGCTGAAGATTGATTGATTGACAAATTGCAAATTTTTGGATAAAGAAAAATACTGTTCGTGAGAGACTGAATTTCACAAATTAGGTGGGAAAATCAGGGACATATTTTTATGTAGAATAATATAACTTCTGTGCAGCGATCCCACTAACAAGGAAGCGGTTCTCATCATTGACCTTAAAAGACCCTGCAGCAGTATTTGGAACCTGAATGGAGTTTTAACCTCTAATGCCAAGATGGATGCTATAAATTTAACTCAACTCATAAATAATAATACTAATAATAACATAAACTCATGAAGCCATTTTCCCCATTTTAGCTGTTTGACTTTTAGTGTGAAGCCTCTTCAAACTCCCTGAAGCTGCACGGTGAACGTATTCACACTCACTTCAACGAATGCCAAGGCTGGCAGTGGGCGCTTTTGGCTGGGGATCATGACGACAGCGTTGCCCGTGGCGATGGCTGCCCCGAGCAGCATTACCAAGGAGAGGAGGGGTTTCTTGTCAGGTAGGGCGATCCCAATGACTCCAAGGGCTTCAGGGAAGGAGACAGCAGAGCCTGAATTTGGCATGGGCTGAAAGAAATCAAAGAGTTTGGAGATCAGTGCACTACTATCTACCATCCTAAACTAATCCTGCTGTTTGTTCTCAAGCCTCACCAGAGACCCTCCCTGGACTTTGTCACAGTACGCTGCCCAAAGATTGAGCACGTTAATGCTGAGATCCACCTCCTCGTTGGAATCTTCCACTGAGAAGTCAAATGAGATGTAGAGTGATGTAGACAGGGCACGCCACCTCCCCTGCATGGCCTTTGCCAGAGAGTAGAGGGACTGAGCGCGTGCCGATGGACTCTTTTTCATCCAGCTAGATTAAAATAATTAAAGAGATTAAATAGTTATTAAGAAGCCTCGAAAAACTACTCAACAATTCTCCATAGAGGATATTATCGAATTACATATTTTAGATACTGTGAAAAATTACGAATTACTTCGTGTTTGACTTCAACAGGGCAGCAGTGTTCAGTCTGTTTATGTGCTGAGTATGACTCAGCAAATGTGTCTTTTCTTTTAAATCCCATTGGACTTTAACCTGGTGATAAACACACACACTTGCCACTGCGTTGTGAAATAACTTGCTTCATGTGTGTTGCTGTGAGCGTGTTTTATTGAGGCCAAATGTCACCTCTAAATGTTTTTATTTCTGGGTCAACCTGCACAACTGCACAATGTAAAACCACACCAGGTAAAAAGGATCAAACAGTGAAAGAACAGCAGAATTTACAATGTATCTTTGTGATGATGGTCATTTCAGAGTTAACTTGTTTTTAGTCATTCTTTTGTTGACTGCTGACATGTTAGAACTGCCTATGTAAAATGCTCTTTACACAGAAAGTATTGAGAATGGTCATAATATCCCCCATGATAATATCATGCAAAATGTTTGTCGTATGCACGGTATTTTTAGGGGACAAAAATAAATGTATGCACTGCCCTTATATGTCTTAACTTGAGGTTTCTGCTGTATCCCTGAAGGTGAAGAGATGAAGTTGTTTGAATGCAGGATGAATATGCAAAGTCTTAAAGGAACAGTGTGTAATATTGAGAGGGGTCTATAAACAATATAATGCTTATGTTTTCATTATCTGTTTCCATGGTTACAGTATTTAAAATGGTCATTAAAGTCCACCTGAAACATTTCTAATGTGATCCAACTTTCATATTATGAAGTATTTCCAAGTACGGTTAAGGAAACAACAACAAAGGATGTGCAGGCGGGACCTTTGGAGCTTTTTGATTGATTGATTGATTGATTGTACCATTGAAACACATCAAAACACTATAAAAAGCTAGCTAACATTCCCAGCTAACCTATGCACTGCATTACTAGATAATGTTAGTACCACGTACTAACCATACTTTTCCAACAAAATACTGATTAGTACTACAGCTGCTACTACTCTGTCAAAGTCACATTTTGGGAATTGTCCTTCAAAATTCGGACAAGTTTGAAAAGAATTGCTCATTTTCCAGTGACCACTATCCAACCAGAATGATAGTTTCCCACCTCAGTCTCTAAATGATAAAAAAGACACTTTTCAGGTTGACTTTATCCATTTACATGCTCAATAGTGTGTTTGGCTTGTTGGGAAATCTTTTACTTGAGGCAGAATTCAGCGTAAGGTTACAAGTTTGTGGAAATTAATAGTGAAATCAGTGTATGTGTTGTTTTTTTTGGACTGGACTTTGGCAGCCTGACATGTTTGATTTACGATCCTGTGTTTGTGAACATCTTTGTGAGGTGAAGCTCACCTGGGTTGGACTTTGATCGCAGCCTCCACGGCGTTGCGGACGTCTTTCCGGCCACCATCTGGACAATGTGCTATAACATTGTCGCCATCTGGGAACTTCAGAGCCACACTGCAGCCAGATACCGAATTACATGCTTTACCACCAACAAACTGCAGGTAGTACATAGGAGAACTGAGGGGAGACACAAAGAGGAGAGCATCTCTGTAAGCCTTCACTGGTGGCTGTGTAGTTATTTATGTGTTAATCATACCACTGTGACACCTTGTGATGACATGAGTTGTACCTGGAGCCTAAATCAGGGGGAATGACCGCTGGGGAGACTTCTGTTCCAAACTTTGAGTAGTCCATAGAGATGGGAGAGGAGCGAGGAAGAGGAGGAGAGGAAGAGGAGGACAGACGTAGGAACTGGTACAAACCCTGGTGAAAAACACAGAGGAGTTAAATACAAGGATCATCTGTACAGTGGTTAGTAAGACGGTTATATTGAGCTCCAGGATCAACAAAATACATTGTACACAGTTGTGAGAAAAACAAAAGTATGACTAAATATGTCAATAAGTTATATTGTTAGGTAAATAATCTCAATTAGGAGTAAAATTCTTTGACTCAAAGAATCAGAAAAACCCAAACATTCATTATAAAGCTTCACCACAGGTCTGTTGATGAAATATTTATATTTAAAACCCATTGTGAAATCTGCTCTTTTCTTATTCTCTCATCTCAGAACACATTTAATAGTGTCCAGCACCATCTTCATCACCATATTTCCAATTTTCCACATCCATGTACAGCAGTGACTGGTTGTGTGTGAACCTTACGATAAGTCTTTTACGATAACACAGTGAGCTCTCGGGCTCTGTCGGTGTGTGAGAAAGTCGTGAAACCCACCTCCTGTCCCCCATCAGTGCAGGTGCCACTGTCTTTGTGACCGGAGACGGGTAGACAGGGGTCATACACAGAGTGGGAATTCACCCACACTGACCCCACTGACAGGCTGGGAAGAGAGAAAGAAGAGTGGATCAGTGAGGGGAAATAAAAGGAATCACAGAGGAGATGACAAAACGGAAACAAATACCACAGTAAAACATTTATCTTATTTTTAAGTTAAATTAAATCATTTGTAAATAACAAAGACATATTAAAAAAGAACACATGTATGACTGTGTGCACCTCTTAGCTGTCTCCAGAGCCAGGGTCAGGTCCTCAGTCCAGATGGATGCTGCCTGACCGTGGGGACTGTGGTTCCCTGTACAGAACAAGTTACTGTGGTTCAGGTGTGGATACAATGTAAAACACAGAGGTCACAACAGTGTTAGACATTTTATTTCTGTGGCGGTGAAGTTCAGAGGCCTCCTTACCCAGGGTCACTGCTTCTGTGTTGCTTCTGAAGGTCATGAGAGGCAGCAGCGGTCCAGGAGAGGGGCTGACCACACACGGCGAGGACGGGGCCACCCCACACAGCACTGTGGGAGGGTACAGGGCCCCTGAAGTGGGGGCAGCACAGGACTGAATAAGCTGAGGAGAGAGAGAGGTGCAGGTAAACACTGGATTGCAACAGGTAAAAGAACAACACTGTGGTAAATTCATAATTAAGATTTTTAATATTTATTTTTGATAACCCATATATGGAAGCTGTAAAGGTATAAAATCAGAATCAGAAACTTTATTGTTCCTTGAGGGGAACCTGTGCAACAACAAAAGGCTTTTGACTTACTGTGGCCCCCTGCTGTTGAGCCTCCTGTACTGCAGCATCCACCAGGTCCCTGCCTCCATCACCGGGCAGAGCGACACACTTCATGCCTGCCATGCGCGTCCTGAGCTGGGAAATAACTGTGTCCGACACGCTCTCCTGCACACACAGCACCCAGTGAACCTGAGAGCAGAGAGGACAGTTAAACACACTGAGAGGAGGTGCTGGTGACATGAGTGGATACCTTTCTGTGTGAGTATCACCTCTTTCTTCTTCTTGAAGGCAGCCGCTATCACCTCATCCACAGCGCTGCCGATATCTGCCGACTCAAAGATGATGAAGGGACACGTGGCACCGATGCACGGGGAGACAGACACGGGAACTCCCATCCCCGCGGTGGCCTGACACAGCCTCACGCCATCCTGGACAGGAGGAGAAATGGTGTGACTTCGTTGCATCGCTCCTCTCTCTGGTCAGAAATGTAACACACACCTGCTTGTTGCCGACGTAAGTGACGTAGTTGATGCTCGTGTTCTGGGCCACGCTGGCTCCCAACGCCACAACATCACTCCCTGTCAAAACATTAATAGCCCCTGTAGGAAGTGTTACACCTGTAAAAATCTGGGCCAATAGGAGCGCAGGAGGTGCGGTGCACCGACCGGGGACAATGATCACAGAGTTGCCTAAAAAAAAAAAAAAAAAAAAAGCAGAAATTAAATTACAAACATTGGCATTAACTAGAGCTGGAACGATCAAGTCGATCAACAGATATTTTATTAATAGCTGCTCTAACAATCAATTAATTAAATACAAGCAAAAGTTATTTATAGTTTTATTTAATCAAAACTGATCTTACTAGACACAGGATGTATCTTTGGTCTTTGGAGGGGTGGTCAGAAAACCAACATATTTAATGACAACTGTGATGGCATTTTCCACTGATACTTTACAAACCACATGATTGATCAATCATGACATCCTTTGATGAATTAACAAATATTCACCAATGGATCAATCATTGGTTTCAGCACTTTCTGAATTGAAAAGTAAACTTTTAAGTGTTATGTGTGTACTTGTAAATTGTTTTGATGGCCAATCTGAGTGTTATACCTTGAAAGTAGGAGGGGTTGGGTGCAATCTGGAACCTCAAAGCTAGATGCCACTAAATCCTACACACTGCTCCTTTAAGGTCAGAGTAAAGAGTAAAAGAAGACATTTTGTGTGTTTTACCCATGACCAGTGCAGGTAGGACTTTGAGCATGAGGGAATAGATGGAGCAGTCATCAGAGGCGACCACGGCCACCACACCTGGAAAACAGGAAAAAACAAACAGTTAGAAAAAATAAACTTCATAAAAAATAAATAATAAATGCTTTTTGGTAAACACACTGGTGTTCCCTCACCCAGAGGTGTCCAGTTGGGCATAAGGGTGTCTCTGAGCTCAGCCCAGGTGCAGTAGTACTGCAGCAGTCTGGTGAGGGTAGAGAGCGAGCAGGAGGCCTCACACAGATCACACAGCTCCGACACGCACTGGCTGTACTCCCCGAGGACGCCCACTGACCTGTTTGTGGAGGACAGGAAGTACAGGGATTAAGCTTCATATTGTTACTGTTACAGTGTGAGAGCCATAGACTGTATATAAACATGGACGAAGCAGCTGGGGCTCCGAGTAACTTCAATTCAAAATACTCATCTTCAAATCATAAAACACTCAATCAATACATTTTTCCCACTAAGTTATCTGGTGGTCCATCTGACACCATTTCATCGTCAAGGAGATATTAGGCTTCAAAAAGAGGAAGATTAAAGGAGGTGTGGTTAGGTTTATTGACAGGTCTGGTCTCCACTAATTTCCAGTTGGTTTGGAGGCTCATTCACTGATGAACAGTGACCTCAGGTTCAAGGGTCAGACCCGCCACATGTCCAAATATGGTCACTTCTAGCTCCAAATATCCAACACGGTGACATTCAAATGCCAAAATCCTGGCTTCAAAATGTGACTCCACACTCCAACCACCAAGCAATGTCATGTTAGTTTAGTACATTCAACATTTAGTCTATGGTAAGAGCTGAGAGGTCCTGATCCTGAGTCTGTCGTACCTGCACAGCCCTCTGGCTCTCTCGTAGCAGTCCATGCTGCTCCAATCCTTGTAGCCTTTGACAGCAGAGGAGGCACATTCGAAAATATCACCCTCCTCAGCACATGTTAGGCTGCACACAACATCACCTGGAGAGAAAAGGAGTAGAACTTTGTTAGATCATTCAGTTATTATGGATTTTCAGCCTGTAAATTCAGCCTTCTCTCACCTTTAGAATCAGTCAGGGAGTGACTCTTTCTATCTGCTGGACGGACAAACTTGCCATCGACGAAAAGACCAAAAGAACGGGAATGATGATCCAGCCAGGCCTGATGGAGGAGAAAGAGAACAGACAAACATTCAGCACTAAAAGGTAAACAAAACAGCATAACAATAATCCTCCACCTCACTCCTCCCCTCACATCCAAATATGGTCACTTGTGGCTCCAAAAAAACAAGATGGCAATCTTCAAATGCCAAACTCTTCAGTCCACAAATCCACGAGTAATATCATGTACATCATAGTTCCCAAATTCAGTTTCCTATTTGATTTTTGATTGATTTGATTGATTTTTCTGGTAAGCTTCTGAAACAACATTTCAAAAGATATGAAAAACTACAATTACTAGAAAGCACTCAGAGCGGCACAAGATCTGGACACTCTGCCTGAGTAAATTATTCTGTTTTTCAGGTGATAATACACTAAATAAACCCTACTTATTAATATTGTATTATACATTACAGAGCCCTCTAAAATGTACAGTGTTCCTTTAACTTCAATCTGTTTCAACTAGATTGAGACAAGTTAGGTAAAAACAGGAAAGCACAAGGTGTCAATTCCAACTTATAAAAACACTATAATCATAATAGTTGCTTCAGACTGAGGCAGATTTGACACTGTGAGTGAGCAACACCTTAGATCTCAGCTCACATTTTATTGGCCAGGAAGACGCCGCCTCCGCTGGACCAGTGACCGATAAAAGATGGATAGGCCGAGTGGCGTGTGTCAACTATTTACAGACAAAAGACCAAAGTACAAAAGGCTTAACTCCTCCATGTAAACTAAAGCTTCTCTGAAACACAACAGCGGATATTTGATTAACAGTGACATTAGTATATCAAACCAATTCATTACTTTAAACAGTAACCCAGAGGTGTTGTAATTCATGTGCACAGAGGATATAAACGAGAAAAGAAATGGGTCCTACATTCCCCACAATGCTACATGAAAGCATCTGTCAAAAGCCTACATGGGCCTGAATAGCAGAGATAACAATGTTTATAGAAGGACTGACAATTCTTTTTAGAAAACTACAAGAATATATTAATTAAATAAGGCGTTTCAGGTATTTTGCCCATGTTCATTGATAAGAACAGTGTTGACTAATACGTAAGTGAGTGAATATTATTTCAATCTGCTTTAAAGTTTATTGTTTATAGTGCAAAAATGTGCATGTAACTAATATATTTCCATATGTGTGGAAGGTGTATGAAGACGTTGTTGTGACTGAATCTCCAAATGCAGGCGTGGACTTGTACTAATACCACATTATAATATACGGCACTGCTTTTTCCTCCTGTCATTTTAACATATTTATTGACTGTAGTGGAAATTTTTCTGCATCAAGTGTTATAATGCAGTAATTTTCAGCTGGATGGGGCAAATGACTGACACAATTATCAAAATTAACTGGGTAAATCATCCCTTCTGGGACGTGTCTAGACATTTGACTTGACTTAACCCTGACCTTCCATAACTAAATTCTGCACATTGAAGTTAAGTCACATGTTTGCCTTGTGAGTTACCGTTAGCTAACAGTTAATAAACTTCACATGGGGGGCAAACAGTTCACAATAACCACAGGGAGCAGTAAAACACGCTAATATCTGTAAGGGATTTAGTTTTAAAAGAGCCACAGACGCTTGCTGCTCTTCTTCTGCCGTAAGTTGTGTGAAAACTTTACCTGTGCTGTAGCAGTGCTAGAAGTTGCTGCTGGTCCGGGCTCCATGCTTTGGAAAATCTCGTACACTGTCTTGGTGGTGCTACTGGCCATAATAGAAATCTGTAAGCAGGTGGGATCGTTTTCTTCACGCTTTCTCAATTCTGATTATTTTTGAAATTAATCTGAAGAGAAAACGCAACGAGGAAGGAAGGCAGGCTGTCACTACACCCCAAAACGCTACAGCTTCCCTCCCACTCCACACACAACCTGGGGAATGCGCAGCAGACATGCGCAGCACCTTATTCTTCTTTTGGGTTGACTTGCGGTTGGCGATCAGCTTGACAGGTGCATTACCGCCACCTATAGGCACAGACTAAACTTAATTCTCTCTTAATTCTATTAACCTGGTATTCTCAAAATTTTTGATTAAGAGTCTATATTTTGTCCATGTGTCTCCTCTAAGCAGATCCCCTGTAGTGACACTCTCTTGTTCATGCACAGAAGCTACCCCGAAGCCAGGGATTTGATGCCGCCTCACTTCCGATGTTGTGTCCCACCTTTGAATTGTTCCTATATGAGACACAAAC
>OOFC01050962.1:31465-44839 GCA_900323345.1 Pseudochromis fuscus
CCCGAGAGCGCGCACAGGCGGAGCAGCACGCGCCTGACTCGCGCGTCCCTGCGTCTCAGCCGGAGCTCTCAAGGTAAGCATTTAAAGTTTATTTAAAAAACCATGATTTATTACGGAAAGCACAAAAAATCACAAAGATAACGTGACTAAAGAAGAACAATAGAAGTTTGGGAGCAGAAATAGTGAAAGAAAAAACAATTCCAGGCACTTCTACAGCTTGGAAAGCAATAAATACATAATAATAAAAATAATAATGTCACTTCTTTTGAAGTTATATCTGTAAACACAACTGAGCAGAAGGTATCTTATTTGTATTGTACTATAAATATATTGTTGAATTCTGTTCTATGTATGGTGCAAAGTCGACAAAGAAGTTATTATAGCCTATATTTGGGTAATTTTGTTAACCCCTCTTTTGCAAGCATAGTGTAACATTTATCTGATAACACTGAAACTGGATAGTTAAAGTATAATTACAGAATCTGAAAACTTTATTCATCACAGGCAGAAATTGGATCAGTTGCAGTTGCTTGCAGTGCTGAAAATAGGGAAGAGTTCAGTAGCAATTAAGAAATGATCAGGTTTCAAAATGAAATTGAAAAAAAAAACCAGATACCCAGTATGAAAATAAATATGCATAAGTACCCCAGCATTGTACAATTGCATTGTTTTATTACACACATTGTTACAGTATATCAAAGTAATGGATACAGTGTAGATTTATCCACCCTTTAATAATATAGGGGGTCACATATCATGTCATCACACCAGTATATTTCAGGATTTTTAAAAAGACTCATCCTCTCTCTGGACCTTGCTTGTCATGAACTTAAAAAAAACAACAACAAAAAACTTTTTCCTTTTTCCATTTTTATTTGGGGTACAAATAAGTTTTCTCAATTACACATATTTATTGTCGTAATGTTACTTAAATGGGTCATTTGATTAAGGAAGGATGTTTTCATTTCGACGCCACAGAGAGACTTCTCACTTCACCAGTTCAGGAGTAGCTTTTGTATGTGAGCAGCCATAAAACATGAATGGCTTCAGACAGCCTGACCTCCCCCCACTACACACACACACACACACACAAACTCCACTCCCACCCCCTGTGTGACCTCTTTCTGTTGTGGCTGCCAGAGGGGATTTACAAGAGAGAAAGAAAGGCTGACACTGTTTCCTCTGCTTTTTGTTACTGAGAGAAGTTGGCTGCACTGTCCCGGTCCCTCACTCAGGCTTTTAAAAGCAGCACAGAGGCCGGTTATCTGCAAAAAGAAGTGGATTCAAAGGTTTTTCTTTTCCGCGGTGAGATCAGTCTCTTCATAACCACTGAGGCCGTCCGCAACAAGTAACTCAGTGTTGTTCCTGCTGTTTTTGCTCAGAGTTGATTGGTCACAGACGACTGCTCAGACTGGCTGTTTAGTGTAGTTTCTGCTGTAAATTTTAAAGTAGGTCTGTGACTACTGTTTATTTTCATTATCCTTTAATTTGCTGATGGTTTGCAATCAAAGTTGCTTGTCAGACCAACAGTCTAAAGAGTTATGATATGGAGTGTGCAGTAAATCATTACAGTTTATAATCTGTGACAAAAAGAGATGTTTGTCATTTTAACTTGAAAAGTTTATATCAGAGTAATTGTTCATGTTTTTACTGTGGATCAGCTCATCAATTCATTGACTGATTGTTTCAGCAGGGCCATGTCTCGAGGTCAATATGTTGCCTGGCTGCGGATATAAGGAGCAATCATTTAAAATGAAGTAAAAATAGAAGCAGTATAGTGTGTCACAGGTAGAAGGTGTTTTTTGAAGTGTTAAAATGTCTGTGTCTGAGTCTTTAATTAGAATATTAATGCTGACGCTGGTTTATGTGAT
This sequence comes from Pseudochromis fuscus, assembly GCA_900323345.1. Classification (NCBI taxonomy): domain Eukaryota; kingdom Metazoa; phylum Chordata; class Actinopteri; family Pseudochromidae; genus Pseudochromis; species Pseudochromis fuscus. The sequence goes on from OOFC01050962.1 coordinate 33,337, forward strand.
GAACCTAATTTTAACTGATGACAGTGGACAAGGTCCTCTTCTCTTTATCATCTTCTTTTCTTCCTCCTCCTCTCCTCCATTTTCTCATCTCTTTCTGCCTGGTCTCTTCTTCTTCTCTGCTTACTTTTCCTTTCCTCTCTTCTTTTTCTTCCGTGCCTCTTTTCCTTTTGTTTTCTTCTTCTCTTGCTCTTCTTCCTTCTTATCTCTTCTTCTCTTCCTCCTTTCTTCTAATCCTCTCTTTTCTTATTCACTTCTTATTTCACCTCCTATATCTTCTTACTCTTTTTCACTTCTCTTCTTTATCCTCCTCCTCTTCTTATTCTTTTCTGTCACGCTCTCTTTTTCTTCATCTTCCCATCTTTCATGTCTTTAATCTCCTCTCTGCTCTCCTCTCCTCCAGATAACTGCAGCTCGATACGCAGCAGCTCTCCTGCAGCCGTGGGTCCTGACGAAGGTCTGGACTCAGCAGCAGAGTCGGCGGCAGCAGCAGCGGCAGCAGCAGCAGCAGTGGCAGCATCGGTCTTCTCGTCTGGGCGCAGGATCACACGCAGCCAGCAGGTGGCAACAAACGCCGCGGCCAAAAAGTACCCGCTGCGTCAGAGCAGGTCGTCTGGTTCAGACACAGAGGCTAATGGTGAGACTGGCAGTGCCTCAGGCATGTCTCAGAAATTAGATTCATCTAATAAACTGAGGTTTCTTTCAGCATTTTGTGTTAGAAGTTGACTCTGTTTGGTGTGTTCGTGATCCACCTGTCAGTCAGGAGATGATGTTTGAGAGTAGGAATGCATTTATAAATGTGGGGAGTGTAGAGTTAGAGCTGCATGGACACTTAAAAAAGAGGGAGAAGAGTGAGAGGCAGAGCAGCAACATCAGGGGATGTTTTAGGAAATAATCTGAAAAGGGGGTAATAGAAAATCCTCATGAGAAGACAAGAGATTTAAAAAGGAAGTCAGAGAAAAGACAGAAAAATGAGAAGATGAGGTGGAGAGGAGGGCGAGGATCTGTTTTTTCACTCTTACATTGTAGTACCGAGGTCTGTCTGTTATCACAGCGTGTTCCCGACTATAAAGAATACGTCTCAGTAAATATCCTGGACTTGAATTAACCAATTAATTTACTAACTTCAGATGTTGGAGGAGACAATAATCTGTATCTATTAAGGCCCATACATCTGCACTTTGTACTTCTGCTTATTCAATTTTATCTTTTATTAACTTACAGCTCAGTGAAATAGAGAAACATATTAAGACTGATGTGTGTTAGTGAGTCGGTGGAAGTTACAGAAAGTAAATCCTCTGTCTCTCAGCTGCTGCAACATTAAAGAAGTTTGGACTCAGATTGTAGTGAAACAGCTGGTTAAACTCAGTTACAGCTGCAATGCCATGTTTTAAAAGTTAAAGCTTAATTTACAGTTGATATAAAAAGTCTACACACTCGGAGATGCTCTTGCAATGGGATAGATTTGAAGCACTTTTGTAAGGATGAGTGGGCAAAGATTTCCAAGGCAAGATATGGCATGCTGATTGTTTCATTATTATTTTTCCCGCCTAAAAGATTTCAGTTTGTGTTGTAATTGAATTGAACAAATAATAGATCACAAGTGATTTATCTTGGTGTGATTGTTTGACAGCAAAAAAAAATTGAATTTTGACTGACCTGACTTTTTATATCCACTGTAAGAGGTCAAAAAATGGAGAGAATGGAGAGGAATTAAAGATATGTGGAACTGGGATTATCACTAGTTGTAATTACAGTTTCAGATGCCGACACTTTAATCCTGACAAGTCATAATTCAATGGTAGATATCCAGAGTTCACATTGCTTATATCTGGAACTGAACTGTGAAGCGATGCACCTAAAAAAATAGATTGTATATAGGAGATGAATGGAATCACTGTGACATCAACCACTGGTTTGTGGACTCACATTCTGAAGCCAGGAGTTTGGCGTTTGATTGTCACCGTGTTGGTTGTTTGTAGCCTGAAGTGACCATATTTGGATATGAATGGAAGAGTGAGGAGGCAGGTCAGGCCCTTGAACCCGAGGACACGGTCCAATAGAATAGAATAGAATAGAATAGACTTTATTGTCATTTGAATATTCCGCAGAACAACAAACGAGATTACATTCCCCTGTTTACGGTGGGTGGGCCGCTGCAACACTCGTCGCGCCGCCATCTTACCGCAATGTGAATGAGACTAGAGTTCACTGGTGAATGAGTCTCCAAACCACCTGTAAATCACTGGAGACCATACCTGTCAATCAAACTAACCACACCCCCTAAATCCTCCTCTTTTCTCAGTCTAGTATCTCCTTAATGATGAAATGATTTTCATATGGACCACCAGATCACTGAGAAGAAGAGCTGCCTTTAACTGCTGACATCAGAATGAGTTGTGGAGTCAACATCTAGTGGCCATCAGTGGTATTGCACTTCTTTGCATTGGTCTCAGTTTTGAGACCCAGTGGCTACGTCCATCATGTGTAGACAAAAACAGCACCAAAGTTGCTGCTGTTCTTTGTTCTGCTGAGTCTACACGTTTATGTAGAGATGGTATTAGACTGACATGTTAAATATGTGAGTGGAAACATGGGAAGAAAAAAGGGATGAACCATGTCCTTTCCTTTCCTTGTTTTTCTTCTCCACTCATCATTCTTTACTGTGGGATTTTTCTGCTGACAGCCACTGTCCACTGCATTTGTATATGAACACAGAGACAGCTTTCAAAAAGAGAGCTGGACAGATACTTTTCTCAGACAAAAAGTAGTCAAATATTGGTACAACTGATAAGGCATTGACACTGATATTTAATAATTGATGTGTCCCAATTGACTCAGCAGACATAAAGCAGGGGGCAGATCGAGACGAGACCCCTCCTCGCACCCCAACGGGCAACGCCCCGTCCTCGGAGTCGGATATTGAGGTATCCAGCCCGAGCAATGACCTCGTGTCTTCTAGCAACGACATCGTAGTTTCACAAGAAGAGGACGAGAGATTAGCAAAAGAGCTGTCGCTCAAAGAGGCTGCAGCCCACGACCTTTCCCACCGGCCCAAACGACGGCGTTTCCACGAGAGCTACAACTTCAACATGAAGTGTCCCACACCTGGCTGCAACTCACTGGGTGAGGAGAAGGAGACACTACACGTCCACATTATTAGTCTGTGTGTGTATATGTGTTTATCGTCCTCTCATTCTCTGCCCTGTCCTTCCACCTCCTCAGGTCATCTAACAGGGAGACATGAGAGACATTTTTCCATATCGGGATGTCCACTCTACCACAACCTCTCTGCTGATGAATGCAAGGTACACACACACTCACACACACATGAAGATGTACCAACAAGGACTCCAGCCTAAGAAGTGAGTGTGAAACAGTGACACAATATGCTATTTTAAGACCAGAGAGCTGTCACTATTTTATGTGTTGTTTGTTATCTGGCAGTTTGTTTTCTTCTGACAGCTGTCTGCCACTTCGGAGTAGGAATATGCTGCATTTTTTTCCTTCCGTTCGATCTACTTTGCAGCTTTTATAATGTTACTCATCAGTCAAACCAGTTTTTCCCACTCTGCCATCACACTGCAACCAAGTGTCCAGCGGAGGCAACTGAGGGAACCCGACAAAATGAAATTGAAATTGTCAAGCTGCGAAGTTTCCAGGAACACACGGAGGCGGCTGCTGTGCGATGTTTCTGCTGCGGGGGTTTCTGTTGTGAGTCGTTGGTGGTAGACGGTGTTGATGTTTTTGTCAGGGCAAGGCATCGACGCGCGACAAACAGACCGAGGAACGGACGCTGTCGCACCGCCAGGACGAGAACAGACACTCCACAAGAAACCAGGTAACATGCGGTGAAAAAAAAACAAACACATGGGTGTATACAAAAAACAAGCAGTGAAGGGTGTGACCCTACTGCGATTTCACCTGTCCAACTGTGGACTGGGACACAGCTGTTTCAGTGTGTGTGGAGGGGAATTCCCTCACATGACAACATTATTCTTAAAGCAACAGTACCTCAGGACACACTGTGGCTTGTCAGTGTAGCAGGGTCAGAGGCAAAGTGGTGAAAGTTCTCCTGTAGGTTGAGTCACAGGAAGTGTTGAAGGATTTGTCTGACATCATTTGTTTTTTTTTTATGCCCCAGTCTGCGTTCTGATGAAAAATACAATCTATTTTTCAGTATTCATATACAGAAGAAGGTAATTTCACACATCCACTAATTAATAATGTGCATCAGAACACACTGTGGGCAGCTGCTATAGACTGTATGTAAGAGTGGACTCACATTTTGACAACAGTAGTTTGACATTTTAATGTTGCCATGTTGGTTTGTTGGAGCCAGACGTGACCGTATTTAAACGATGTTTGGTACTTGTAAATCACTGAAGTCTGGACCTGTCAATCAAACAAGCCACGCCCCTAAATCTTCCTCCTTTTGGAGCCTAATATCTACTTGATGATGAAATTATTTTCAGGATTTTTGAATGGCCTAGTGGCCATTGGTGGTATTTTATTTCTTCCCACTTCAGCATTGGCTTCAGTTTTGAGACCCAGTGACTATGTCTACTACTACATGGTAGTACACAGTTTGTGGTAGCTGCAATCCATTACCAAACAAAAAAACACTAGGCTGATAAATATTACCAAAAACTCATGCTAATATCTTTTGTCAAGTTTTCCCACCTCAGGGTTCAATGTCTTTAAAATGTGTAAAATATGTATGCTATTTGGTTTCTGTAAATATATAGATACTCTGAAAATAACTGAAAGGGACTGTATAATTAGACTGGTTCATAAAGAATTGTGGCCACCAGGAGGCATTGGTTAGGATGTCGTGAAGACAGGATGTGTGTGTGGTTTTAGAACAAAGAAATAAATGAAACAATAGGTGACAATCTGTATAAAGTGGTCCAAGTATAGATCCCTGCGGTTCACCGGTACAGGTGTCCAGAACAGCTAAAAATACTACTACTACTTCTACAAATAAAGCATATTTTATTTTATCTTTGTTATATAATATCCATATTAGCATTTCTTAAATCATTATAATTTAACAAGACATTACTTTATATATTGACATCAGACTTTTCAGTGGGAGGTAATGATCTGTCTTTGACGTAAGCATCAGTGTTGCAGTATTTGTCTGTGTTTGCTCTCAGGCTCCGACAGAGCGTCAGCTGCGATACAAAGAGAAGGTGACGGAGCTGAGGAGGAAGAGGAACTCCAGCCTCAAAGAGGAGCAGAAGGAAAAGTACACGGTAAGTGGGTGAGAAATATGTCGCAACTTGTGCTCACGCCTTTGTATACATCAACATATTGTAAATCCTTACATTGGTACCAGGGAATATTTATGAACAAAACTGCAGAAGGTAACAGACCTCAATTTAAGGCCGGTTTGTGTTAGAGGCAGGACTTTTTTCCATTTTACTAAGTTTAATTGGTCATAATTTAGTACAGAGCTTTGTTTTGAGGCTTCAGATGAGATTAAGAGCAGATCAGAACATTCAATTTACCACATTACTCAAGCTTCTCTTAATAAAAACCTACATTTTCTTTTACTGTTTCAAAATAAAAGCCCATTACTAATGTTAAAGTGGGCAGAAACTGTTCATTTCTTAAGCAGGCTTTTATTTTGAAATATTTTCAAGCACTTTAAATGTTTACTCACAAAGTTTTTTTGCTCCCACCTGTGTTAGGGGCTTTATTTATTCATATTGACAATGACCCCGTCCATCATTAGAGGCCCGGCGTTGTATGTGAGGAACTATGTTATTATATTTTAAAAATCTTAATCTTTCTTGTCCACCTTCACCGCCAGGAGCACCGTCAAAGCCACGGGACGAGCCGGGAGCCGCTGCTGGAGAACATCACCAGTGACTACGACCTCGAGCTGTTCAGGAAAGCGCAGGCACGTGCTTCGGAGGACCTTGTAAGAGAGAAAACTCATCCTCACCTCTCTCCCTTTACTCTTTTTTTGTTTTCTTCCTCCCTTTTCTTTTTTGTCTTCCCTTCCTCCCCTTTTTCTACCTTATTCCTCTTCTTCTCTGTTTCAGTCCGCAGACCCTCCTCTGCAGCCACAGGAGGAGTCTGAGATATTTTTGGTAGTTTGGACAATCTCTTCCTGTCATTCTGTGTTTGTTTCTTTCTTCTGCTCTGTTACTCTGTGACCCATTTTAAACTCAATCACACTGGTTGCTTTGTAATTTTTGACCTACAAATTGGCAACAACACTTTGCTTTTGTCTACACTTTTTCTAAGAAAATTGTTTTAAATACCAGGCTTTTCAAGCTGCTGTTGGGTTTTTTTTCCACACTCAAATAGGATTACTTAGTGATTGGTGAATATTTGTACATTTACACTTGTCACTTTGTGAGACTTCTTATTGTCTCTGTTAGTCCGGTTTGTTTGAAGGTATCTATTGAGAAGGCTGTGGTACCAAAGGGGCTGGTATAGTCTGTCAGTTAAAGGTGTGCATCTCTCCCCTGAAGGCAATCTGATGTGTATGTAGATGCAGGTGTGGTGATACAATCCAGAAACAATCTGATTTTAATTTGACAGTCAGATGAAATTCATTGCAGTATGTTACGATACGATTGATGCATTTAATTTCATTACAAAATAGAATGAGACAATTCTAGAAAAGTGGCAATAATTGGGATTCACTGGTCTTTTATGTAGGTGTGTACATCATAAATCACCATGGAAACCCAAGCATATTTCTTGTTTTATAGCATCAGTGAAAACAAATGTGTCACTTCAGAATAGCGTGTTTATTACCTCCAACAAAAAAAAAAAAGAAAAAGAAATGGACAAATAATTTGACATTAAGGATATAAATGTCAGTCTATTTCACAGACACATGTCCAGGTGTCTCACTTTGGCAGTTAGAAGGAGAAATATAAAAATATGAGTTACTGTAAATTGTATCGGTGTTGTCGGACATGTTTTTCCCACGCAAGTAACGTTACGCCAACAAAACTCTGGTTTAGGTAAAACTGTGCTTCAGTAAATCAGTAACTTTAAAGTCGGGCTATCATTGGATTCATGTCACTTTTATATTGATCCACAAGCACATGAATGGATTCACTCTGATCTTTAAACTGATTACAGATTTGTATCGGTTCATCTTTACACTCCTACTAAACATTTTTCCGAGAGGATTTACACCCAAATATTTTCTAAAGAGTTTCATACCTACATACAAAGTCTTTTCCTTTTAGTTCTTCATTCTACTTTTTCCTCTCATATCCTTTTGATTTTGTGGCTGGTTCCCTCCACTGAGTGTGATCTTTGGTTCGTCCGATCCTCTTCCCTGAATAATTGAGATATTTGTCTCCCTCTGTCCCCTCTCTCCCCCCTCTGCCTGCTCGCCTTTCTTCTTCTTCTTCTTGGTATCCTTGTCCCTTGTCTCCCTGTCCTCCGTCCTGTCCCGACCGTGCAGGAGAAGCTCCGTCTGGCCGGGCAGGTGTCAGAGGGCAGCAACATGATAAAGACCATCGTGTTCGGCCGCTACGAGCTGGACACCTGGTACCACTCCCCGTACCCGGAGGAGTACGCTCGCCTGGGGAGGCTCTACATGTGCGAGTTCTGCCTTAAGTACATGAAGAGCCAGACCATTCTGCGCAGACACATGGTAAGGCTGTTTATGGCGGGATGGGCAGGACCTCAAAATCTACTTTGTCTGTAAGTGATGGTGCAAAATGACCAACAGACAAAATCTCAATTTCCAGAACAAGGCTTAATGAGGTGAAAAACTCTAATTACCTCTGTATTGGTTTGTTTCTGTGTCCATCTGTGAGCAACATTATTGAAAAACTATGGAACAGATCTCAATGAATGTATTTGAGGGATAAGGTTTTACCAAAGAAAGAAATGATTGAGTTTTGGTTGAGATCAGAGGGTGGGGTCCTGTCCGTTTAAAAAAAAAAAAAAAAAAACCCAAAAACTAATGATAACTAATAATGGACACATGTTTTAACAAGATAGTGTTGCTAATTCACATCAGTACAGCTGGATTATGCTTTGGCAGAGGGTTGCACTCTCTGGTTGCTCTGTAGTTGTTAAGTGATTGGTTTTGTGTTTTCAAGCCTGCATGTCAATTTGGACCCATGAGTAAACACAAACAAAAAAAAACAACAAAAACACCAAACTGTTGAACCCTGTGTGTCTGTTTTTTAACGTTGTCAGTCTGTTAGTTAGTACAGTTTGTTTTAGTTACTTAGCTCAGGTCAAATTATCCTTATTAAGTTTTCAATTTCACTTTTTCACACTGCACTTTCTTCAATGTAATTTTAGGAGTGTACAAGTTCAAAAGTAGAATCCACTTCACCAATTCAATCATCATATCTTATGTTCCCTCAGTGTTTAGAGTAAAATCATTACATTTTTATTATAATTTTCTGCACCAGACATACAGTATTTGAACTGTTCTTGAATTTTCATAGGTCTTTTATAATGGAGACATGTATCTGTTGCTGCTGGATGGACAGTAGAAACTGCAGTATGTTGTGTTTGTGTCTCATACTCAGGAGTAAAGCTCAGGATATCACTGCCTCTGCTCCTTTTATTCTGACAATCTGTTTTTATTCTGTGTGTGATAGCTGAGATGTTGTACTGTTAAAGCTTTGGTTTCTTCTTCTTCTTCAGGCCAAGTGTGTGTGGAAACACCCTCCAGGGGATGAAATCTACAGGAAGGGGAACATCTCAGTCTTTGAGGTGGATGGAAAAAAGAACAAGGTGAGAGAAGGAGGTGCAGATCTGAATCTTCCCCAAGTCGATCCAGGAGTCAGCGGACCACATGCGAGAGCATTTTTATATTCCTGACTCCAAACCTGTCTGCTCAGGGTTCAGAGTCAGACTCAGTAAATACCACATGTTTGTGAGTAAGTATGTGTTGGCCTCGTGTCCAGGTCTGCTTTGGATGTTAAAAATCAGCAGATGAAAGCACACATTGCAGTGCTGTTGTGTTGAGAGACTTTTAGTGACACAGTGTGCCATCACTTTCACTGACATGATTTGATGATCATTTATAAAACCGCCCCAAACTTAGTAATAAACTGGAGCTGTGCCCGACAAGCCGTCTGTGCTCCTCTGAGAGTTTATAGATTATAACGTCCTCTGTTCTGCTCCTGCCTCAGATTTACTGTCAGAACTTGTGTCTGCTGGCGAAACTCTTCCTGGACCACAAGACTCTGTATTATGACGTTGAACCGTTCCTCTTCTACGTTATGACTGAAGCGGACAACACAGGGTGTCACCTCGTCGGATACTTCTCCAAGGTAACTGGAGGGGGCGATTACACAGGACTCAGTTTTAGGTGGGGTGTATGTACAAAAATGTGCACTGGTAAATTGAAGAATTACAATAAATACATTAGATAATTTAACTATTTCTGAAGGAAAAGGATTTTTAAAAAACACACATTAGATAAGATAGTGGTTTTCACCTAGGTTGTAGTAAAACATCATCAAATTAACTCTTTAGTGTTTTATTTAGTGGGAAGGACATATCATCTTCAGAACCTGAAGATGATATGTTATATGTAGTGTTGTTATATGTAGAGTTTATTCAGTTCATCTTCAATGAATACAAAGAGGAAAAAAACTCAACGCCAACTAGAAAACACAGAAACATGCAGTAGGGAGGCTGAGAGCTGAAATTGTTTGCCAAGAAATGTTGAATAATAGCTTAAAAAATAGATTAAATGTGAAGATTTTAAAAAGCATCATAATAGGAAAAATTGAATATTTTAAAAAGTTTTAGAAAGCAGGAAAAAGTAAAAACAAAGCATAAAAGTGGGACGAAATTTTTAAAAACATAAAAATAAAGAAGCTGAAAATTTCAGAATGCTTGAAAAACAGAAAAACGCTGAATATTTAATTTATATAAACTATAAAAGATCCAAAGGTGGAACTTTTTATTTGTTTTAATCAGGAAAAAATAAAGAAAAAAAGTAGATAAAAGTGGAAGGTTGGAAGATTTGTTAGAAAAAGGTTGAATGTTTTAAAAAACATCATAGTTGTAAAAGCAACAAAAAAGTCCTTAAAGAGCTGAACAGTTTGATATTTAAATGGTTTTAGTTGAATATATGTGCAAGTAGGTGGAAGTCCAAAAAATGCACCAAAGAAGTGAGAATTATAATAATAGTAAGTGTGAATTCTACTTTTGTATTGTAAGTGAACACGGCATCAAAAATAACTGGAGATCGGAGACACAAGGTTTTTTTTTCCATTGTGAAATTTATCCTTTTCCTGTGTTGATATCAGCTGAAAGTACCAATAGTTTAGTACATATGTTGTAAAGATGAACTGATATGAATCGGTTTAAATGTTAAAGATCTGAGCACTTCAGAACAAATTCAAAATATTCCCACTTTTCTAGAATTGTCTCATTTTATTTTGTAATGAAATAAAGGAAAATGACTTAGAGTAAAGAAATGACTCAGATTCAAAGCCTCTGTACTTCCAGGTGAGAGATGGCCACCCCTCTTACATAGTGATTGGTGTTTCAATCAGCTGTGAAAATATGTTGTGTTTATGTATTTGTTGTCTCTGCACAGGAGAAGAACTCCTTCCTGAACTACAACGTGTCCTGTATCCTCACCATGCCACAGTACATGAGGCAGGGCTACGGCAAGATGCTCATAGACTTCAGTGAGTACAGACGGTTACACAGTGTCTTCCAGTTTATGTGTTCCTGTGTGTTTTTGTCTCGTAAATTTAGCTACAGCTCACACTGGGCAGGGATTCTGCACAGCACAATAACAAGCAGACTGCCAAGAGCACTTGATCTTCAGCACACTCTTGTGATTTGGTTATTACAGTCATTCATTTTTTCATTTTCTCTAAGGAACAAGAAAAAACTAAAGCAAGATTCTAGCCAAGAAAAAGCTTTTATGTGATCCTTGCTTTCAGGTTACTTGTTGTCCAAGGTGGAGGAGAAAGTGGGTTCTCCTGAGCGCCCCCTCTCTGACCTGGGACTGATCAGCTACCGGAGTTACTGGAAGGAGGTGCTGCTGCGCTACCTGAACAACTTTCAGGGCAAGGAGATCTCCATCAAAGGTCAGAGTGATGACAACTGTCAAAATCTGAGAGAAAGACAAAGACAGAGGAAGGAATGGGCCTCAGATCTGATTTTTGAAGACGAAGCAAATGATTCATAAGAAGGAAAACCACAGACCACAGGTGTCAAAGTCTTGCCATGGAGGGCTGAGACCCTGCAGGTTTTCTTTCCAACCGGCTCCTGAAGCAGGTGATTTTAATGATCAGCACCTCTTTCACTTTGAGGAAAGGAGCTAATCAGTGAGATCAGCTGCTGGAGAGCTGGTTGTTTGGTTCAAATTAGGGCTGAAACGATTCCTCGAGTAACTTGAATAACCCGATTAGGAATAATCCTCGAGGCAAAAAAGCTTCGGATCAAAGTGGCATTTGATCACAGAGTAGTGTTTTTCCCTATGGTTTTTCCAGAGGATTAGCTAGGTGGCGGTAATGAGCAACAAAGTTCCAAC
>OOFC01050962.1:44903-64102 GCA_900323345.1 Pseudochromis fuscus
TTGGTTTTTGCTTTTCTTTTTTTTTTTTTGGGTTAAAATGCAAAACAGCACGTTGGCCCTCACTGAACAGTCGACTGACAAAGTATTATGCACACTCTGCAGGAAGGAGTTTTCTTTTCACCGAAGCACTTCCAGCTTAAAATACCACATTACGATTACTTGATTACTCAATAGAAATATTGATAGAAAACTCGATCACTACAATAATCAATAGCTGCAGCCCTAGTTCAAATACCAAACTCCTGACTTCAAAACGCAAATCCACAAACCAACCGTTGGTGTTAGCTTTGTCTATTCTATATACAGTCTGTGAGGAAATCCCATAAAACAAAACTTCAAGTCATGTAGGTTAATATGTGTATGTGTGCATTCAAGTGTGTCCACTTCTGTGAATGAATCAGAGCACTGGGGCCACACCAAGTCAATGTCTAGGTGACAAATGGAGGTGGACGTACACGATACTTTAAAAAGTAGGTCATCCGAAAACTTCTTCAGAAGACTGGAGGAACATCCTGCTGGCTCAGTGCATCAGATGTGTTTTCTGCTGGTTGTTTTTATTCCAGAGAAAAACGCTGTGATGACAGACATTTTTCAGTCCTGGAAAAACTGCTCAAGATTAAGAAAAAAAAATAGTGAAGCATCCTCAAAACTACTGGGTTGTTCTGAGAAGATAAGTTTGCCATTGTTATATTTTACTAAGTAAAGATGTTCAGGAAGCAGATGAAGTTAGAATGACAGGGAAACAGAAAACTGCAAAGTTTGTGCTGCTTTGAACTCAACGTTTGCAGGATTACTGTGTTTCACAATCACAAACATTAGGTGATGTTCAGGGACCAGAGCATAGAGTCTATATAGATATGGACGAAGTAAGTGGTGCTCAACAGTGAAGCCAGTGTGGAAGTGCTATACTCCTGATGACCACTAGATGCTGGCTCCAATTGGCTTCAATTAAAAAACATTAATTTTCAATCATGAAATATTCAGTCACTCCAACTCTTCATCTCAGTGATCTGTTGGTTCATGGAAAAAAAAAAACCATTATTAAGGTATTAAGCTTCAAAAAGATAAAGATTTAGGGGCGTGGTTAGCTTGATGGACAGGTCTGGTCGCCATTAAGAATGGCGCTGAACTCTAGTCTCATAAACATCTAGTTCAACGGTCAAAAAATTTACTCAAGCCTCCTCACTCCTTCCTTCATATCCAAATATGGTCATTTCTGATTAAAAAAAGAGAAAAACACGGCGGCGTTCAAATACCAAACTCCTGGCTTCAAATGAGTCCACAAACCAACAGGTGACGTCACGCTTGCTTCATTGCTTCGACCAGATGAAGTAACAAGGGCAGTCTGGTAGATCTCAGGCTAACGTTTCATATCTAAACAGAATCATATCAGTAACGTTAAGCTAGCTAGTTCATTCTTCTTCTTGAGGACAGTTTGGACTCTTCCAGGAAGTGATCCAATGTTGACAGTTTTTCAAAGTACTGCATGTTTTAAAGGTGATTCTCATTGGTCACACCAGGCTTCTGTCTTCATTACATATTCATGGCATTCTTATTAAATATGGGCTGGTGGGATTTCATTGGCCCATCGTGATTTTAAAGAACTATACACGCCACTATATGCACTGTAAAGTTTGAAAGAAGTTCTGCCACCAAATATTACACTTAGTTTCATAGTAGCAAAATAACTCAAAATGGCAGGAATTCAGCCATCTTCTTGTCACACTCATTGAAGAACAGCATCTAATAATAGTGTCACAGGGTCAGACAATGTGGTTCTGTAATAACACTCTGTTCCCTCAAATCCAAGCCTCTTTTTTCACCTTTCTGCAATTTATTTTGAATTCAGGGCGAGGTTTTAACTCAGATGGTGTAATATCTTCTCAATCATTGTTCTCCACATGTACTGCCATGTTTCAGCTGCTCTGATATTAGAGGGTTGCAGTCGTATGCCATGGTACAAATGGGTTTTATTATCACTCAGAAGGGCTTTGATTAGCTCTAACCAAACTGCTGTTTGCATGTTATGTAAAGAGATGATTTTTTTTTTTTTTTTTTTAATTAGTTTTATAGAAATGGCACAAGCTTCAACCTGCGTCAACAAAACATTGCTTGTTTTTAATTATCATCCATCCCAGTTTTTTAACAGCTCCACTCCAGGGTGACAGTGTCAGTTTGAACTCCTGGATGGTTCACTGTGCTCATGTCATAGGATGAATACCTGAGTCCTAATGATGCTCCCATCAGCCTCAGCTGGACTCTGACTCTCTAACAGACTGAGTCCTGACCCCTCACTTTAAATGGGTAGAAAACCCATAGTGAAAATACAGATGGATTATGACATAAAGCAGGGGTCTGCAACCCTGATTGATCAGCTCATCATCAAGCTCTGCAGAAGCCTGATAACAACCCTGATCATTTGAATCAGGTGTGTTGGAAGAGGGACACATCTGAAACATGCAGGATAGTGGCTCTCGAGGACCAGGGTTGCAGACCCCTGACATAAACCAACCATTCTGAAAGTTGATCCCGAAGAATTCATGGAAAATTTCATGGAGGCTGCGCCTTTATATAGATTTCAACCAGTCAGAAAAATGGCAAGACTTTCTGATTGGTTGAAATGCTCTGATGTCACATGGACTGGATGAAATTAACATCATTTCAAAAACAGGAGTTTGGTATTTCAGTGTCACTATGTTGGTTGTTGGAACCGGAAGTGACCATATTTGGATATGAAGGCAGCAGTGAGGAGGCGGGTCTGACCCTTGAACCTGAGGAGACTGTCCAATGTGGATGATACTGGAGTTAATCCGTGAATGAGCCTCCAAACCACCTGTAAATCTTTGGAGACTAGAGCTGTCAGTCAAACTAACCCCACCCCCTTAAATCCTCCTCATTTTGAAGCCTAATATCTACTTAGTGGTGAAATGGTTTTCAGATGAACCACCAGATCACTGTGAAGAAGAATTAACTTTATCTGATGACGTCAGAAGGACTTATGGGAAAAATGTATTGACTGAGTATTTAATGATTGGAAATAAGGATTTTTGCACTGAAGTCAGTTGGAGTTTTTTGGAGCCAGCATCTAGTGGTCGTCGGTGGTATTGCGCTTTGTTGCACCTCTGTATTGGCCTCATTTTTGAGACCAAGTTGCTTCATATATTTCTATACATTTCTATCCATATAGTGTGTGTGTGTGTGAGTACACTACAGGTGGTGAGTTAGCAGCAGAAGTATTGGGATTGTTGTTCCATTACTCTCTGTTGTCACCACCAAACCTGGATTCACTGCATCCTCCTGCTTTACTCCTTCTGTACTGAAGAGCAACACTGGTGGGGATTCAGCCTTGAGCCCATGTGATGTCATCATCATGACAGCCCAGTAGTGGCATTGGGACTGTCATACAAATACAACTTTTTCATAACTGCTCAAATATGTCTTAAATTTTTCTCACAGGCTCTGCATGTATTTATGCTCCATTTTCTGCTCCTTTAACGTCCTCAGAGATCAGCCAGGAGACGGCGGTGAACCCGGTGGATATCGTCAGCACACTGCAGTCCCTCCAGATGCTCAAATACTGGAAGGGGAAGCACCTGGTTTTAAAGAGACAGGTATGAAACACAGCAGGACTTTCCTTCATGCTGTTCTGTGTGTTGTTCAGAGAGTCCTCATTGGCTTTTCTTCTTCCCGTAGGACCTCATCGACGACTGGAAGGCCAAGGAGACCAAACGTGGTAACGGCAAGACCATTGACCCCACAGCCTTAAAATGGACCCCGCCTAAAGGGACGTAGAGGAGCTTGCTTGTTACACTCCAACCCCCACCCCCCCAACAAAAAAAACAACACAAACAGAAACAGACAGGTCCTCCTCTGTACACTGGCATGCTCACAGACCCTGAGCCTAAACCCTCACACACTCTCGTACTAAACGCTTTCAGCAGCTGCAGCACAGTCGCTCACAGAGCCAACCGTTACTCTGGGTTCAAGCAGCCACTGGGTCAACGAAGACCACATCAGTTCACTCTTATGATGTCGATCACTGATGATAAAATGTATGAAATGTGCATCACTAATACAGGGACGGTGGTGATGATGTAAAATCAGCAGAGTTACTACCAAGAGATTCAAGATTTTTTAATGAAATTTTAAATTATACATGTGGAAGAAAAGTAATGTATTGGACCAGGACATATGAAGAGTTCTGGTTATAAACAGATTAAATAATACCCCAAAAAATGTCCTTGAATACTCGAGGTAACCAAAGTTTGGTGACAATATGTCAAAGTAATGAGTTTTTATTGTTTGAATATGAACAAATTGTTGGGTTATTGATGTATTTTACACAGTTAACATCACAAGAAGAATTCATTGTTTATTTATTGTGGAGGATTTTTAGCATTTCACTGTTCCAACATGGAGGACGAGTGAAATTCAAAGTTATGGGGCTCCGTCGCTGAGTGTGAGTGATGTCAGTACACGGTGATATCTCCTCGACCTCGTTTATCATCTGAAAAGTGAAAGTAATTGTGCGCCTGCTTGCAGACACTTAATTAGCGCAGAGCACCAGGCGCCCTCGCTAACTCAATCTGCGACCGACTGGCATCGAATCCGCGTCACATTTCGTCTCCAGTCGGCAGTGCGTCGACTCGCGCAGGAAGAAGATTGGCAGACACAGTCCAGCTGGTTGTGATTAAACATGAAGGATGAGGGAGGTCTGGGCACGCTCACACAGGAGCCATTCAGGTCACATGACCAATAAACTGGGAATAAAATTGATCATTTCTCTACAACCAAACATTAGTCACATATTTTGATACTTATAGAGCATCAGCTGCAGGGTTGTTTCACTAAAGGTTTTTGAATGTAGTCTGGACCAGATGAAGCGTTTCGATGGTCTCAGCAGCAAACAGTGGTTGTTTGAACCCAGAGCCAATCAGCTTCTCTCACATCGTGTGCAGTATTTAACCAGTCAGTCAGACAGAAGCTATAGCTGCCACTGGTCGTGTGTTCAGAGCGCCGCCAGCAAGGAACTCACCTCCGTGTGTTTCCCACGCCTTTTCTTTTTTTTGATTCCCTCTTTTATCTGACCCGTGTTGTTTCATCGTGGTTGTTGTTTAAAAGTGTTTTACTGCGTCTTTTGTTTGGTTTTGTTAAAGTTCTCAATGAGTTTTAAAAACACTTTTTCTACCTCTGAGGTTTTACCACTGAATACAAGCTAGAGCAGACCCATTTTAAGCTTTGATGTTTTTATTTTGTGTGTCAACATGTAGAAATTTTCTTTTTTAATAAGATATGCTGTTTATATTCTTTTTTAAAATATGTGTAAAGGAATGTCTGCTTCATATG
Source organism: Pseudochromis fuscus (assembly GCA_900323345.1). Classification (NCBI taxonomy): domain Eukaryota; kingdom Metazoa; phylum Chordata; class Actinopteri; family Pseudochromidae; genus Pseudochromis; species Pseudochromis fuscus. The sequence continues at coordinate 50,250 of OOFC01050962.1, forward strand.
ACTGGCTTCCTTGTGAATATAGATATTTATCTAAAGAAACTTGTATGTAGATTTGAATGTGTGTAGAGGAAACTCCTTAAAGGTACAGGACGTAGAATCCAGGGCCGTCACCCTGACCCACCACCACTGCTGTGAGCAGGTTAAAAAAAAATTACAACAACCTTTTTGTCTGCTGTGTATGTCTTCTTCTTTTTGTGGAATACTCCTCTGTGATTGGCTGAATTTATGGTCTTGACAATCTCAATATTTGCTGGTTTAGAGAGTTAATTTCAAATCTAACTTTAAAGATTTGCTCGGCATTTTGGTTAATATGTTTTAAAAACTGATTGAAGATGTCTGCACGTTAAATATGAAGCTAAACATTGCAGCGCTGACCTCACATCAGTGAGAAATACATTCATCCTTTTAGCACCTGTTCTCAATAAGTCTCTTCACAATGTGCTGCTGACTGAAAACACTCCACTTGTCAACTCTTAAGTGCATTAACAGGAAAGTGCACTTACATTTTTTATTATTAAAACTTCACTTAAAACAAACGTGAACGGAGACACTTTTCTTTTTACACTGAATGTAAAAAGTTTGGCTGGAAAAGTTTCATTACATCCAGAAATTGAGCATCAAAATTGGTCATATAAAAGCTGGAGAAAGTATCCAAACGTAAATGTATTTCTTTTCAAAGTTACCGTACATTGTTCATTTCTTGTGTCCTTTCCACTCTGTTGTCTTGTTTGTTTGTTTTTCTGTGCCAATGGCAGCTATAGACAGGCAGCTTCAGACAGAGCACCGTGCTTCTTATTAACACATCTGAATGGGTTACTTGGAGAAACGGGAAGCGTTCCTTTGGTCGCCTTCCATACATCACCAGCGAGCTGTTGTGGTACTGCTACCTATTCAAAACTACTACACACAAAGCAGCGACACACACAAACACAAAAGTAGCGTGGCATCGATATGTAGCTCGGTTGTGCTTTTGTACTTTGCTTCTCTCTCCTCCCCGCCTTCCCTCTTCTTCAATAAATGCAAAAATGTTGAAACAAAATGACGGGCTTTGTCTGATGTTTCCCTGGACAACAGGATGAGAGGGTGGAGGGTTGTTTGTGTCTGTTTCTTCTTGTTGTAGCTAATAAGGAACATGTTGACAAATGGCTAACAAGGTAGACTGCTGTTCGTATTTAGTTATTGTCTTGTGTACATTGTCGAGTCCCAAGAAAGATATTAACATCCTGCATGTGTGTGTAGATCTTTAACAAAATCCAGTCAAATGTGACAAAGTTATAGATTTTTAATATTTATTTATTTAAGAGGATAAACCTCTTGAGATGCACCATTTCATTTTCAAGAGGGTCCTCAATACAAACATTGCAAATAAACAGGATGTACAGACAGGAGCAGCAGTACAAAAGAATACAAAAAACCCCCCAAAAAACCGAAACAAATACAATATAAATAAAAATACACTCACTCACACACATCATGCACAATGCACACACACACACCTACAAAGCTCTCTATGATCTCTCTCTATATAAATCCAGCTTACACAAACACATACAACTACAGTTATAAACAAGGAAGAGTCAAAAGCAGTTACATATATTATGAAGATGTTGAAAAAGAGCATTTTTGAACACATGAAGAGAGGTTATAGAGCGGATACAGGATGGGAGATTGTGCCAATAGGAAGGTGCTTTATATTTAAATAAAAATCGTCCAATTTCCTTTTTGATTCGTGGAACAACAAAAAACATTTGAGATATGTGTCTTAAACCATGAGAAGAAGTAAATGGAATTAAGTACTCATTCAGATAATCAGGACAGTATAGATAAATGCATTTAAAAATAAAAAATAACCAGTGAAGATGGCGTCTGGAGGATGGAGTGAGCCAGGACAGTTGCTGGTACAATAGACAGTGATGGGTCCTAAAGGGACAACGGAGAATAAACCTGCACAAACTGTTATACACAACATTAAGTGGTTGAAGATTAGTGACTGTGGTGTTTTGATAAATATGTTTTTTACTTACAAGTAGGGCTATAATGATTGGTGGACACTGACGACAATCGACAACGAAAAAATCGACAATAAAAGTAGTCACCAACAAATTCAGTTGTTTCCAGACAAGTGGGTTTTTTTTATATCAGAGTGAGACATCTTTCCTCCTTCATATCTCTGCTGAGAATTACAAATGTGCAATAACAAATTAACAACATGGTGGTGGTCGATGCAGCATCACGGTGTCCAAAAACATCTGAAGTCTGAGAGCATTTCACCCTGGATACAGTCAAGGATTACTTGCCTTAGAAATACTTGACACACTTATATTTATACATTTTCCACCAAGGGGATGAATGAAGTATTTAAGTATCTTCTATTCTATTGTATTTACTTATACTTTATATCAATACTGAACACTGTGTCTGTTCTTGGATTCAAAATGGGACTTTTTAATTTACTTTCTATATTTGTAGCAGCTGATTAAAGATGTATTTTTTAATGAAGTACCCATCTTTCTTGTCTTTATTATTGATTATACATCATTAAACAAACTCTTGCTAAATTTAAAAGCTAAGAGATAAATAAAAGCCATTTATTAATTATGTGACTCATAATCTGATTAGTCATTTCAGTAGTCAATTAGCTGCTGCCCTTTGAGAAACTCAGGCATTTACCAAAAAACAAATCAGAAAGAAAAAAATAAAAAGACTGATATCTGTTCAGTAGTTTTTCCATAATGTTGCTGATAGACAGACAAAAACATAACAATGTTATGACATTAAACATTGATTTTAAATCAGGTGTTGCTGGAAAGCTGGAGAGTCTTTGAATGTAACATGAAACCTTCAAGCAGCACTTGCAATTGCTAAGTTAATCAATAAATACCAAAACATTGAAATCCAAATAACAAAATGCTGATTGAAAAGTTTATGATAATGAGGTATAATGGAGGACAATCTGAAAACCTGGGGTAACACAGATATATTGGTGTTTAGAGATAAACAAATACTAAAAGGTTTTACTGGTGCAGAGGACGGATACAAACTGGAACACGCTTTGTCTAAAAATGACAAATCAAAGCAAATAACTAATCAACTGTTTATAAAATGTTGTTACACATGCAGTTCAAAATTGAGAAAATGTTTAAATTTACATCCTGAATGGGCAGAAATGCAGCATAAATGTGAAAATGAATGTTGTATTTTCTGTCATTTTACCCGAGATACATTAGAACAAAGCAATGAGAATATTTTCCTCAATATTTATCAGTGTTTCCTTGTTTAATGCTTCAAGATACGTCATCAGTTTTTAGGAGTGATGGGACTACTCGGGCAGAAAATGATTTTCTCGCCTCTGAGAGGAAAAAGAAAGTTCAGACAGCTGTGTGAACAAAACAAGGTTTTATTCATTCATCTGCAACATTATGCCATCACTGTGGAACACCAAGTTCTTCTTCATCTTCCTCACTAACAATGAAAAACTGACTTCAGATCAGCAACAAAGTAAATCTGCAGCAACTTTGCAACAAAAGAAAGAAAAAAATACAAGTAACGCAGACAGAAGACACAATCAGCTAATGTAGTGATCTTTAATAGATGTGGCGTGAGACACATACATCACTTTAAATATGACACTGACGACGTGGGTTACAGTCAGACGGAGGAGGACAGGTGATGTGTTCAGGGACTTGCAGCAGCTTCTTTTCAGGACCGTCTGTCAAAGTGCGTCATACTCTAGGTCCAGTTGATCAACAACGTAGGACTGAATAGCTTTAATTAAAGATGTTAACGTCATTTTTTTTGTTGTTGTTGTTGGTTCAGTTTTAGTAAGAGTTGGATTTCCACTCCTCTTCTTCCATGTCTGGAAAATAAAAAGAAAAGAGCAAATCACTCACAGAGGATCATTTTAGCTGTAATTAGAAAGTTAAAAATCTTAATAACTGTAGATTTTTAAAAAAAAAATGAGACAAATTACAGATTTTTTTTATATTTGAAATAGCCTGTCTTGTTAAATTCAGATTTCAATACCTCCTCCTAAACTCCTCCTGCCCATGAGTCCAACAAACATGTCCCCTTTATTTCCTGTTAAAAACAAAGAGACGGGGTGAAAAGAAACCAAACTATCCCCCCAAAAAACAAGAGAATCCAGACATTAGTCTCGTCCTTCAGATGTGATTTCACTCACTTTTTCTTCCCACCCTCACAGGCTGAGATGCACCTGCAACACAGGAGGCACAGAAGTGGCATTAGGAAAAACACAATGTGAGTTTCAGTGGGAAAAAAACAACACAATGTGCATAATGCTTAGCACACATCAGACCTAAACTCCCCATAAACTACAATTATGTGGGTGTTTATTGGTGTTGTTGTTGTTTACCTGAGCTTCTTCCCATCAGGCCGTGGAACTGCTGCGATTTGGACCGTTTGATGAGATCTGCCAGTCGGATGGATATTCCTCTCTCTAACGGGTAACCCTACACACACACACACACACACACACACACACACACACACACACATAGCAGATGTCAATAGTCCATATAAACTCAGTCTGATTAACTGCAATCACTTCATTACTGTATAGTTTTAATCCTAATGCAGCGTGTGTGTTATCCTGGAGACATGAACAGTTTATAAAAGACAGTAATGACAGATTGTTTCTGGAAAACATAACAATACATCACACATTTCTATCCAACATCACTGTTTTGTATCCAGCACTACCCCTGTCAGACATGTTGGTGTGGACGTTTGTTTTTCATCCAATCAACCTCTGGTTCAGTTCATTAGTACAGACTGTGGTGAAGATAACGGACGCACCGATAGAGCCTTAGTTCGCCTCTGTTCGTTTGTGAAGCAGATTCACAGTCTTGGCGAAGTTTCGCTTCGCTTGAAACACTCGCAATTTGCGTCCAATTTCTCTATCGAAAGTCTCTCCGTGGCACCACACGTGTTTGATGTCATTAAACATGAAGCATCCTCATCTGTAAATTAGTTTAATTAGTTTTTTGCGTTTGAAATATTCTTCAAAAATACTTGTCGTTGCTCTCCGTGGTGCTGAAACGCCAGTGCGTAAAAGAAACTTAAGAGAATGGTGAGGCGTTTAAGAGAAATGTTGCCATGATTTTAATCAGGGATTTTTCATTACATGATCTATAAATATTCACACCTTCTCAGAGATATCCCTCTGTTTGTCTCCCTGTTTCATTTACCTGCCAGTTTTCCACCGTCCAGAGCTCTCCATCCTCTTCGTCGTTGGACAGCGTGCTCCCCAGCGCGCCGAACACCTGCACGAACACGACCACCAGCAGCACAACCGCAAACTTCAGAGCCTCCATATTCACCTCAGAGCGCAAAAAAATCAAGATCAGATTAAAAAGTAACACAGATGGTCAAGAAAAACTTCCCTGAATTGTGCGCATACAGGAGGCAGCAAGTTTCAACACCTCCCCAAACAATGCGTAAATGTTTTCTCTGCGCTGCTGCGCGCTGATGCTGAGTGGAGGTCTCCACGCCCGCTCTTATAAACACCCTGTGCTCGCTCCTCCTCCAGATTAAAGTGAATATATCCTACAGGCCACATGTTTTTTTTCTGTGTGTGTGACTCATGTGTGAGGAAACTTCACCTCATCTAAAGCCAGATGACCTCTTCCCAAAAGGTGAAGAATGATGGATGTGCTGATGAGTCAGTCACCAGTTTTTTTCTTCAGGTGAGGGATGACACCTCAGTGTGTGTGCCAGTTATCAGATCAATGAATAACAAGGAAGGGTTAGAAGTGGGAAGGGTGGTCACACAGGCAGAGACAGGTTGTGAACACCTTAATATGCCAAACCGGATCACAAATAAAAACTGACATGGTTATAGTTTCAATTTCAGGCCTGCCTTCAAACCCCAACAATCGTGTTTGGTGTCATCTTTATGGTTTGTGTCACCTTCTCCAGGTGCAATTGGATTTTCTGGCCCTGATGTTTTCCTGCTGAGTTTGTGTGACTGTGCAGGTGGGTGGCACCCTGGCATGATGAATTCATATGATCACCGCAGCAATCTGTAGATTACCAATTGGGATTTGTTGGTGAATCATACAGTAAACACAAAATAACAAATGCTACAATTTTATATATTAAAATACTGTTTGTAGCTTTAATTTCAGTGTTTCTATTTCTGATGTACTCAAAGCCTCAACAGAGAAGTCTCTCTCTGGAACCAGGGTTTAGTTTGTCCTTTATGGGCTACTGTAGAAATGTGGCAGTGCAACATGGCGGCCTCCATAACAGAGGACCTGCCCCGACTTGTCAGTCACTGGAGACCACACCTGTCAATCAAACTAACCACGCCCCTAAATCTTCCTCTTTTTGAAGTCTAATATCTACTTAATGATGAAATGATTTTCAGATGGACCAGATCACTGAGAAGAAGAGTTGACTTTAACTAATGACATCAGAATGACTTGTGGAAAAAAATGTACTGACTGAATATTTCAGGATTGAAAATCAGGATTATCAATAATATATATCCCATTTCTGTCAATATATCCACCTAAATGTTACAACTAATTACTTTAAGAGCACAGACTTGCACTCTGATCTGGCACTGCAGCGCCCCCTGCTGGTGATATCACCTATCACATGACTTTTTACTATAACTTTAAATCCTGAATCACTGAGAACACAATTTCCTGACCAGAGCTTTGTCTCATGACCTGTCCATGCACAGTCACTTTGATTTATGTTTTTTGTTATTATTGAATTATGGTAGAGGTCAAATGTGTCATATTTTTTTCTGAGAACCAATCCATGTTCTTGGTACCACAACATGCACACACACGCTCTCTGCACTCGAGGCTTATCTGTGTGCACAAACAAGTGTTCAGGGATCAGCGTCACCAGCTCTTCACCTTTATGATCACAAGTGGTTTTTCTGAGCGTCTCCAGCAATTCCTCCTGGTGCACTGGGAGTCACGGCGGAGGAAGGATGGAGGAAATTAAAACGAGGCTCCATGGAGATACAGACACACACACACAGTAAGGTTACACAGCTAGATCATACAACTCAAGAAGCTCCACATGCAAATATCAATAATGACTGATCATCCGCTGGTGAGCAGATAACCTCCTATTCCCCACGGCTCTTATTTATTTCATCCGGGAGGTTTTCATAATAAAAGCATCACTTCAAACACTGCCTCCCTACACCCACAACACCCACCAACCAACACACACACACTCTCAGGCCTGTGTCTTCTCCCCATGCTTTTTAGTATGTATACAAACAACTGCAGGACCTCATATTAAAGCTGGGCCAGGCAACAGGGGCTCACAAGTGAAGCTAATGTGGAAATGCTAAAAAGGACAATACCCCGATGGCCAATAAAGGCTGGTTCCACAAAACTCTGGCTCCAATTGACTTCACTCAAAAATTTTCAATCATCAATACTCTGTTGATACATTCTTTCCACAAGTTAATCTGATGTCATTAGCTGAAGTCAGCTCCTCTTCTCAGTGATGTGGTGAACATCTGAAAATCGTTTCATCATTAAGTAGATATTAAGCTTCAAGAAGAGGAAGAATCAGGGGCCGTGGTTAGTGTGATTGACAGCTCTGCTCTCCAATGAGCTCTGGTCTCATTCACATTTGGCAGTGTCTTCAGATTCAAGGGTCCTCATTCCTCTTTTTTATATCCAAATATGGTCACTTCTGGCTCCAAAAAAAACCAACATGGTAACTTTCAAATGTCAAACTCCTGGCTTCAAAATGAGGGTCCACAAACCAACGGGTGATGTCCTGGTGACTATGTCCATCTCTTATGTAGAGTCTATGGTACAAACAGATAGAAATATAGAAAAAACAAATCCGGAGGAAGCAGGAAACTTTAACTTCTTGGAAAGTTACTTATCCAGGGAGTGACATTTCTACCTACCCGCTTGCCTGGGGCTAGTATCAGCTTGTGTCAGGCAATTTTGTAATATTAAATGCTTTCCCAACCAAGGAAGTCCTTTAAATGTTAGTAATTACAAAGAGCTGACTAAAATGATTGATTTTAAGGTTCTTTTAATGGTTTTTAAGTGTCTTAATGGTCTTGGGCCTTCTTATCTGTCAGAACTGCTTTTATCATATGAACCCTCGCGGCCCCTGCGCTCCTCCGGCAGCGGGCTCCTCATCATTCCCAAAGTGAGAACACACACTCACGGCGAGGCGTCTTTCCAACATTATGGCCCTCGCCTGTGGAACCGTCTGCCGGAGGACCTCAGGGCCGCAGAGACCGTTCAGGTTTTTAAGAGCAGGCTCAAGACCCATCTTTTTAACCTAGCTTTTAGATGATTTATCTATTTGCTTTTATTTTATTTTTACTGCTATGGGCCTGTCTGCCCATCTTATGTATTAATTTAATTTCTACTGTTTTAACTTATTCAACCTATTAACTTATTACATCTTAGCCTTCTTTATTTAGCCATTTACTAGGTTTTACTCTTCATTATACAGTTTTTTCTTTTTACTCTTAGATTTTATCAGCTCTGCCTTTTACTGTTTCTATTTCAAGTCAGTGTTTCCTCTGGGGAGCCCTCTGTACCGGGAGAGGCGGTTGGCTGCGGCTATGTGGGCGTGGTCCTGTGGGTGCCGGGTCCGGGGCTGGGCATCTCTGCCACACCCCCTCTCTCTGCCCTGGGTTCGTGCCCGCTGGTTGCGGGCGGTGTGCTGCTCCCGGTGCAGATGGCTCCTTGGATAGTGCTTCCTCAACTGGTTCATCTGTACTCAGCCTCATGTTTACTCTGTTTATTTATTTTTTATAGTGTGTATGTTGAGTAGCAGTGTGTCTGTGTGTGTGAGTGTGGGGAAGGGGGGAGGGAGTTGAATATGTGTGATTTTTGTCTGGGTGGTTGTGGATCGGGTGGTTGGGTGGGCACAAGGGAATGTTTTGTCTGTCCTGTTTTTAACATGTAAAGCACTTTGCGATGCATCTCTTTGTATGAAAAGCGCTTTATAAATAAAACTTGATTGATTGATTGATTGATTGATAATGACAACAACCTGATCAGTCTGATCTGCAGTCAGTTGTGTCATTCTCTGAAGCAGTGATCGGCTGTGATGGTGGGAAACATGGCATCAGAAGTAGTGGAAGTGTCAGAAGTCGTACTGCTGCTCTAAAGACAGGAGCTTCCTCTGCATCCAGTCTGAAGGGACAACACACAGAGCTCCACAGCACTTCATGGACACTGGATCCACAGCAGAAACAGGACCAGAAACCATCAGAAAACCAATGCATCAAAGTGTGAGATAGTAAAGCAACTTGGTCACTGATACAGAACTTACTGAATAAAGAACACAAGAGTCCAATTAACAAGCGTCCTGTCAAAAGACATCAGTGTAGTTGTGATCTCAGAGGACAAGTGGTGTCTCTGAACCACTTCCCAGGAAGAGACAAACTGTCCTTGTTTCTGTGGTTCACAGGAGAAAAGTGACTGAGTCCCAGTTAGAGACCAGGATCAGGAACCTGAGGGCTGATTTCTGCATTCATCCACCTGAATTCATCTGCATTCATCCACCTGAATTCATCTGCATTCATCACCTGTTATCATCATGTCAGGGTTAAAGTCCTGCAGTGTTCAGGGACTTGGTGGGTGGGAGTCACAGGAGGCAAGCTGCATCCAGGTCGACCCCTTCAGCTCCTCCCACCAACATCTGAAATGTCAGCCTCCAGCCCGGTAGTCAGTCGAACCATACAGCACAGGATTCATACTGCGAGGAGAACACACTCAAACACACCTTGGACTGCAGTCTGACTGACCTCCCTCCACTGTCACCTGACTGAAGACTGAAGACTGAGATGTTTCAAAGCAAGAAAGACCAACACGCCTGACATCACAAGCAGCTCTGTGGAGCACTGTCACATCATGGTGAGAACACATGGCTCATCAGGTCTGAACTAACCGGGCTGTGCAATGAAATACTGATACCAACTCATTCAGCATCTTTACACCCCAGGGCTGTGTGGGAGAACTGATCTGATTACATTAAAAACATAAAACTACTCAGACAATGGAATAAATGGAGGCATAATGTGATCACAAGCAACTCTTACAATGTGACACTTTCCCACTTCTGGTGCAGAAAGCAATTTCAAAGATTAAGTGAGCAGCAGCTCGCCCTTGTTGGTGAATTGCATAAGGTCAGTGGGTTGACATCAGTTTGGCTGATGCCTTTAAATGCCACAATACCCAGGAGCCTCTTGCCATAAGCAGTGCTGGAGCTGGGCTGAGCAACACCCACATCATCCTGAGGTAGTAAACACATACAGTACTTGTTAAATGATGTTGTCACTGAAGTACATTTTGTGTGGTGTTGAATGGGAGTTGCAAATAATTACTACAAGTGCCAGACTAAGTGGTTAGGTGACTGTGAGGGTCAGCTCTTCAAAAGGCTTGTTCTGGATGTCTGTAGTTTTGTTCTACTGTGGAACAAATGATATGAAGACATCCACAGAAAAAACAAAACCTCAAAACAACCATTTCATCCCATGGTCTCATTTTATATCAAGGAAAAGGAGAAAACTAAAGAACTACTTCAAGGAACCTGCCTGACTTATGAAACAGACCTATGTGAACCAAAGGAGAGAACAACACGTGTGTGTTGAACAGTTTGTGTTTCTGAGAGGTTTGTAAAGGCAGGTCAGCTCATGTCCTGCTCTCACACCCACTGGCTCCATGGTCCTCCCTGTTTCCTTTTCCCACCTGTAACATGCTTTAGCACAGAAAAATACTCTGACATGTTGTGTACTGTTATTTCAATGATCATCTCCTCTGCAGGGTGTTGTGCACCTTACAGCACATAGACCACCATGGACATCTCATCCTGTGCTACAGTCAACACTGTAACAGTCAACAAGAGGGAGACCAACAGCACGTCAGTTGCCATGGAGAAGGAGGGATTGATATGAACACTGCAACAACTTGTAGCTGAGATACAACTGAAAAAGATTAAATCAGGGTCCCAGTGGGTTAGACTGAGACATACATAATAATAACTGTCTACAGAGTGGAGGTGAGGGAGCTACTGAGACCAGAGAGTGAGCCACACCTTAGACAAGGCATGAAGCAAGATACTACATGTGGTAAGATGGTGAACATCAGGTTCAGCTGTGCTCCAACAAGATGGAAACATCCAGGCTGCAAATATGCTGCCTCTTAAAGTTTAGATATCTCTTCCAATTATTCTCAGATCAGCTCCATGCTATTTTATTGTCTGTAAAATATGAAATGTGGGAGAGAAAAAAGATTAGTTTGGCCAACAAATAATTTTCATTTTACTCAAAACACATATGATCTGATGCTGAAACCAAAGAAAATCACAGGTTATTTCTATATCTGTAAATTAACAAAGACATGTATGTAACATTTCAGAAACAAGACTTTAACACCCAACTGTTGAAATATATTGATATACTATCTAGAGGGTCTGAGTCGTGGGGGCAGCAGCCTAAGCAGAGAGGCCCACACAGTCCTCTCCCCAGCCACCTCCACCAGCTCTTTTGGGGGGTCCTGAGGCCTTCCCAGACCAGCCCAGAGATATAATCCCTCCAGCGTGTCCTGGGTCAGCTCTGAGGTCTCCTCCCGGTTGGACATGCCCAGGACACCTCAACTGGCTCCTCTTGATGTGGAGGAGCAGCAGCTCTACTCCCAGTCCCTCCTGGATGACCGATGACCTGATGACCACAGGTGAGGGTGGGAACGTAGATCGACCGGTTAACAGAGAGCCTCACCTTCCAGCTCAGCTTCCTCTTCACCACGATGGACTGGTTCAACGTCCGCATCACTGCTGATGCTGAACCGATCTCCCCGCTCCATCCTAACCTAAGAGATAGGACTTCCTCCCCTGACCCAGAGCGGGCAATTCACCAGATCCCCGGTTATATATGTATGTGTGGTTAAATAATTCTTTCCTGTATTTTTATCTATTGCCTCCTAAGTATATTCCTTAGAAACTGAGAGGAGAATAAAACTAGCACAGCTGCACAGGTTGCTGTTAGTTGACGTCATAGAAATAAATAACTTGCTGTTAGTAGCAATAGTTGCTTCTAACATCCACTGCTGAATAAAAGCAACAGATATAGAGCTGAAAAAATTCCTTGAGTGATTTGAGTGGATTAGGAAAAATTCTCGAGGCAAAAAGGCTTCGAATTGAAGCTGCATTTGATCACAAATTAGATTTCATCCGGAGGAGTCACTAGGTGGCAGTAATGAGCTACAAAGTTCCAAAAAGGAGAAGAAGAAGAAGCAGGACAACTCAGACACACCATAGAAGAAGAAGCAGCAGGCAGGGGCTGTGTCCGAATGTCCACACTATCCCTAACCCCTGGTTTGCTACATCGAGCCGAGCTACATAGTGAGCTATATATTGCTCTGAATCAGCTGGTGATTTGGACACGAAGCCCCCTACTTTCTCCTGGCATCGGATCATGTGACCACCAGCGGTCACCATGGTAACCAGGCCACTACGGCTCACGAAAAATATAAACCCTAAAGAAAACCCAATTATTTATGTGAATTTGCTCAGTGATGTTGCATTTCATTCTTTCCTTGTTGTTTTTACATTCAGTAATAAAAACATAAAATAAAATCTCTACCCCACATCGCACCGCTCCTGGTCCGCCATCTTGTCTAGTGACCATCGGTGCTCACTACTTTTCAAGATGCATTGTGGGAAAATTTGAGTGCACTGCTTTTTTCGGCTAAAGCAATTCGGACACAACTGGAAATGGTGTAACCCCCTGTATAGTGCTCTGTATAGGGAATAGTGTGGACATTGGGACACAGCCCTGGTTTACAATGTTAGCTAGCTAGCTGCGGTGTTTGGTTGTGTGTCAATGGTCCAATCAGATTGCTCCAAATGTTTTGTCCCGCCCACCAATCAGAAATGTGTGTGGGTGAATTTTCAGTCTTTTATGACTGATGTATGGATTTCACATCAGCAGATGAATAAAACAAGAGAAGTTGTTTATTTCCTCATTTCTTTCTTACTTCCCTCGATGTCACTTCCTAAATTAAAAACACTGATCTCACATCACATCAGAACAAAGATGGTCAACGTATTAAAAACTCATCAGAGCATCAGAGTGTTTGCTGTGGTCGGTGACTCCCGTGTTTGTCTTGCACTGATGAGGTAATGAATGAAAACTCTAAATATATTAATCTGAAATATTGATATTTGGTCTGGACGCTGTGCAGCTGATGCAGATTCAAATATTTAAAGAACAAGAAAAGCAAATCAGACAAGTGGAGATAATCTCTGCTTTACTTCATTCATCAGTTCCCAACCCGGGAGTGTGTGTTCGGCAGCTCTCCACCATTCAACAGCCAAATCCAACACTTCTGTAAAACCTTTTCAATGCTTCCTGGAAGTGAATTTAAAGCGGATTTTAATGTTAAGACCAAAATCAATGAAAGAAAAAGGAAAACAAAGCCTTTCCTCCACTGAGATTAGCTAATTAAATTTGTGCAATGACTAAAATAGGAAACATGACAAGAAGAAATTAAGTATTGAGGAAAACAAAATGTGTATGTGATTAGTAAAACTAATAGTGTTTGATCTGCTCTGTATTCATGTGAGAGGAAACAGCAGGAAGAACCACCGCAGACTGACGGATGAAAGGTCTGAAAACATAACATGAAGCATATTAAACATCTTGTTGGAAAAATCAAAGCGCGAGGTCTTCACTGAGTCTCATGAGTCTCAGGTTGGACTGGACACAGCTGATAATATGGACTGATGTGTGTCCTGTGCTGTGGTGATGCTGTCATTACCACAGAGTCAGAGTTCAACACAACACATTTACACCCACAGCAGAGATGTTCGGGTTCATTACA
>OOFC01050963.1:0-20231 GCA_900323345.1 Pseudochromis fuscus
GGTTTAATGTGGGCATTATTTTCACGGACCGGCCTTCAAGGTGTGGCAGATAAATACAGTGAAAATAATATAACACAACAGGCATATAAAACAAATGTGTCCCCAAGATGTTTGTTTTTTACTCATTTTAGCGAGTTTGCGGACTTCTCTGATCACGTGACCAAAACAAGCGTATTGATGTGTCAAGAATGACAGAGAGAAGTTAAGTCAGTCGATTTTCAAAATAAAACATCTTTCAGACTCTAATAATCAATACAACGGAAATGATATAAATTATTCATTCCTTCTGTGCAGCCTGGTAACAGATGCCTAATGGACTGGTACCGGTCCCTGGCCCGGTGGTTGGGGACCACTGCTCTATAGCTAAAATGTATTATTATTATTATTATTACAACATCAAAGGAAATGCATGATACACACTTCATTTTTCAGAGCTCAAGCTTGATTGCTGTGATGTGTTCAAAGTGAAATAACATAAAAAAAAAAATCATCATCATTTCTAATAATTCTTGTTTCAAAGCAACAGTTACCTTTCTGCCACAGTGCTTGGTAAAAATTTGAACAACCTTTCTGTTACATTGAAGTGTGCCATATGAAGATTAAAAAAGAAACATGTAAAAAAGCGATAAAGGTAAATATTTCTTTAAGAAGATGCAGCAAAACAATCCTGTGCCTTTGCTACAATAAAATGTAATCACTTGCTTTACCTTGTTACTGGTTAAATAGCTTTAAAAATTTACTAAGAAGAAGCAAGAAATAATTTGCTTAAAATAAAACATATTTCCTGTAGCAAAAAATACTTGATGAGATTTTTTTGCTACTTTGACTAAAAATATGTCTAAATTTCTGTAAATAAAACTTGATACATTTCAGTTTTTGCAGTGTGTAAGATTCAGATCTTCATTAAAAGTCCTGCAGGTGTCGAAGCAGGAAGTTGTTCATCGTGCTCACTCACAGTCGCTTTGCATAACTGAAGAACTGCGACATCGACTCGCTGCACAGAGCACCGACCTGTACGTACACAAAGGTAGCGCTGGTCACCGTTTCCCTGCACACACTGAATAACAATGTTTAGTTTCGGCCCCGCCCTCACTCACTGTGTTACTAGATGTCAGTTTGTTGCAGCGGTCCGGGTTGGATTCCTTCAAGAAACGGGTCCTTGATACCAGCGAGCGCTTGACCTTGGGGTTGGTTGGGGAAAAAAAAAAAAAAAAAACTAGCGTGAAGTTCAGACAAAAAATCCTGGGGGCTTACTCATAAAATATTGATGGCAAACATTTCAAAACTTGTACTGCGGAGATTTTTTGTGAGATAGACAAATGAGCAGATTTGCTTGACGTTGCATCATAGATATGACAGTTTTTGATATTATCAAGTAAGTCAAAAGAAGTGGTGTGGAGGGGATTCAGACGACGTGACCGCAATGTCGAATCGCGTTAAGAGAGAAAAGACATTTGAAGTTTTGTTAATATATAATAAAGAGGAGATCTTTTGAAGATACTAATAATCTTCGTTAGATGAGCCGGAGGTGGAGCTGCGATGGGATGTTTTTGTGCAGCTCTCACCTCGGGGGGAATCCGAAATGTTAAATGTGTGTTATCCCATGACTGGAGCTGTAGATCCACGCCGGCAACAGTTTAGAGGGAGTCTTCGCTGCTTTTATGTCATATCTCATTATTCACAGCAAAGTGCACTCAGGTAATAGACTGATCCGACCCTCTCTCTTGCTTTCCCCATTTTCCCCCCACCACCCCCACAATTCCCAGCTCAGGAGGAATGTGCCGTGATTGATGACAAATCATCCAAACTGCTTCAGAGAACTTTCCATTCACCACCAGGAAATTGGTCTTTTCTCCTCTGCATACTCCATCTCGGCCCCAAACAGGGCGGCTCTGCCCAGTTCACTGCTGAGCCTGACAATAAAATGATGATTAATATTGGCCTACATCAGCATCCAATTACAATATCCCTTTGACTTTGATGCTATAGACAGCCGGCAGAATGAAATAGATATGTTTTGATTTTTGATGGTTAACTATGACAACAGTCCTGTGCGGATGAAGTGGGATAATTTGTTCATTTATCAATCTGTCACATATCGACTCGTCGGAGAATGTCATGCTTTAATGGCCCTTGTGAGTTTCTTGTATCTCAGCAAATTTCCCAGATAGCTAAAACATGAGTAGTTGTCCCATGAATACTGATCGGCATTAATGTCAGTGGACTAGCAGCAAATATGGCTCAACAGTCTCCCTCAAGAAGCTTTGAAGCTGTTGATGTGCACCAGTGAAAAAAATGACATCACAACAACAAACACTGTTTCCTGCAATTACATAAATCAAACGATAAATTCACTTCAGTGCATCGTGGTGTGTTTCCCCTAAAGTGTGTTAACTCCATTCATCTCTGCAGCTTTAAAAATAAATAAATTACATTTGCCATCAGCCATCGTTCAAAGTGTATCAGAGAAAACTATGGGCTGGGTATGAAGGTTGGAGAACTGGTGTTTGTTCATGGCCGACTTGGTTTTACTTGGAACAGGAAGTGACCATGTTGAAGCCAATAATGTACCGTATTTTCCAGACTATTGAGCGCACCTGTCTATAAACCGCTATTGAATTTATTCGAACAGTTTCATGTGGTCCACTCTGACCGGGTCTGATGTGACGACGCTAAATGTATCAGCAGCACGGAGCTTGCTAGCTTGTAAAAAGCTAACGAGCTTCGTGCCGCCGATACATGAGAAACACCGGTGTTTAAGCTGCAGGGTTCAAAGCGTCGGAAAAAAGTAGCAGCTTATAGTCTGGAAAATACGGTAATAACTGCTGATAACGTAATAAGCTAATAATAAATTTACCCTTTTTAAAATGTAATAGGCCAATAACGTAATAAAAGTCCTGAACCAATAACATAATAACTTTTGGCTAATAACTTAATAATTTATTATGTTATTAGCTCACTTATCACATTTGCAAAGTTTTTTCTTTTACCAGGCCAATAACGTAATAAATTATTACATTATTAGTCAAAAGTTATTACGTTATTGGTTCAGGACTTTTATTACATTATATTTCAAAAAGGGCAAATTTATTAGGTTATCGGCTGTTATTACATTATTGGCTTCAACAGACCATATTTAGACAAAAAAGTGAATCCGACTGTTGCTAGTGTGAATATTTGGTACAATATGTACAACCTTTGTAAAATGTCCAACCTTACAGCAGAAATAACAGTCATCAGGGAATGAATTTTTTTATCCTTTCAGATCACATCACTGGTCGTACTGTTCACTTACTGAACAATGTTGGCCAATAAACTTACAGAGGTTCAGTTTGTTTTTAGTTTCATATCTAAGTTCACATCCCATTTACTTAAAAAAAAAAATCATGTGACTTTCATCATTTTGCCCAGAGCAGTTTCAACCAATAGCATCACTCCATCCACCTGTCAATCATCCTGATGTCACAGCATCATTCAGACTATGACCAGAAAACACTGACAGAGGAGCAGCAGCTGTAGTAATATCATTACTATTAACACACTATTAACATTGTACATAGGTTATACAGAAACATTTTCTTATGTTTCAATGGTCCGATCAAATTGCTCCAACTATTTTGTCCCTGAAATATAAAAGTTAGATCCAGTCCAAAAGCCTTTTCAGTTGGACTTGAAGCTGGAGCTCTGTGGGGGTTGATGTGCTGTTGGAGCCTCAAGTGGACATTGGAGGAACTGCAGTTTATTTTTCAGCCTCAGCAGCTGCAGCTCATTGTTTGCTGATGTGCTCACTTACAACTTTAACCTCCTTTCTGCTTCATATGAAGAAGATCTCCAGCTCCTGAAATTACTCTTACTACAAGCTTTTTTTCCCTCCTTGATGTTAATGTCACTTCAGGAGGATATTATCATGAAATGAAGTCATTGAGTCGTCAAATATTAAAAGTTGACATAGTGCTTATTTGACCCTGAGTGGTGTCTGCAGGTATTCCTACCAGGCCTCGTACAACCCCATCAACCTTCAGCGGTAAAGTGGTGACACAATATGTAATCTGATTACAACTAATTATGACTGACTCAGTAACACAATCCAACACACAAATCTCTTCACACAAAACTATATTTTACTTATTTTTGTTTATGTATTTTTGCACTTGGAGCCTAAGGTTTGAACAGCCCAAACACACACATACATACACTCATATTTATTTTTAATGTGTGTGTGTGTTGAAAAATGGATGATATATTTTAAACTCTGTTTTGCTGTGTTATTAGTTGTGTTGACAGAAATCTGCTTCTCTATGAACAGATTGAAATTAACCCACAAAGGTCTTTTGGTTTATTATTGATGGTCGGAGCAGAAATTAATTGACTGTCTGTCCACCGTCTCCTCACCGTCTCCAAAGCATGTAGCCATATTTTTGCTTTTGTTATATTTAATATTTAATGTAATACACACCTTAAAATTCAGAGCTTTACTCACCACATATTCATAATTTATAGTAATGACCTTCCAAACATCCCGACCTGTGAATACACTGCTGTGTGATGGCAGCTGAATAGTGAGGCTCTGTTGTTCACTTCATTCAACGTTTTGTGGAATTAAATCGGCTTTTCTCATCAACTTTCTGATTCATTTTGGAGCATTTGTAAATTATAAATGTATCTTCAGGATTTAGAAACATTTAATTCATTCAGTTTGGATATTTATCTTTTGCTCTTTTTGAATGAATTGAACATAAAAATTCTCAGTTTTATTTTCAGAACTTAGAAACATGAGAATATCGTTCAGAAATATCGTTCAGAAATATCGTTCAGGAATATCGTTCAGAAATATCGTTCAGGAATATCGTTCAGAAATATCGTTTAGTTTTTGACCAATTTTGAACTAAAGCATTTTTCAATAACTGAATCTAAATATTTCAGTTTTGTACATTTAAAATAAAATCAACTAAAACTTTTGTGTTGTTATTAAACATCCGTTCATCAAAGAGATTTTTTGAGAAATCAACTGATTATTTCTCATTCACCTAATGTGAATATTTGTTTAAGTAAATTTCAGTAATGTTTTACTTATTAACATATAACATATATAACACCTACATATTAACAATATGTAGGTGTTGTTGAGGGAAATAACCTGCATTACTATTTATTTTCAGACCAATTTAGAACTGATAATACTTTTTAATACTAATGCTTTCAATAATTATCAAGTACATTCAACTTCAAATTAGTATTTTTTGCTTTCATAACTTAGAAACATGAGTTGTTCTCACTAAAGCTTTGTTTTTATTTGCGCTGAGTAAAATGAATGTACAGCTGAGACTTTACTGAACCTGTTTCTAAAGAAACTAAAAGTGATTATTAGCATATTTCCCAACATTTCAAGAAATCGAACAGTTTTCATAAAAAATGAAGAACTGACTTTTCAAATGTGTGTGTGAGGTTTGTTCAGTGTGACTGAACTGAACTGAACGTCTCAGGCTCAGTGAACCTGTTTCCTGGAGTTCAACTCGCTCAGCGACATTTTCAGAAGGCAACAGGGAAACGTTAACAAGTTTAAAAACCATTTGCAGAGCAGAAAGCAGAACATTTACAAATGGCAGGACCATTTGCATTAATTGGAGAATGGTTGACAATAAAAGCTGTAAGCACACAGGAAAAAATCTGATGGTATAAAAGGTTTGGTAATAATTTCTCTTTGTCTTGTTCCCTGTCAAACTGGAGCCAGAGGAATTTTCATTTCAACACAAATTTCCCCTGATGGTGGAATAAAACAAATCATCTTTAAAGCTTTTCTTAATTGCCCATAAATCAAAGGAAAATTTCTTGGGTTGCTTATGCAACCCAGGACGAGCACAACACATGCGGCACGTCGACTGTGATTGTTTTAGTTTCTCAGTTGCAGCGAAGAAGCGAGAGCATCTTGTCAGTTGTTTTCCAGCAGCCTCTGGGAGACACAGAGTTTTCTCCCTAAAGAGATATCATGGCCCTGAGCTGGTTTTATATGATATGAGATATATTTCACCAGTCAATCGATGTGGTACAACCCATCTGGGAAGCCGGGCCTGCTCTCTGCTTGTCTTCCTCGCCTGCCTCCTCTTCTTTCTTGTGCATTTCCAGGGAATAGCCATGATGAGAACACTGAAAGGGGGAATTTGTCAATGTATCAAATATGTTGAGAGGCATCTGAGAGTGAAGTGCAATTACACAGACACAGAGAGGAGAAAACACGTCTCTGGAGCTGCAGTGGGAAGAAAGCAAGGAACTTTTTTTTTTCTTTTCCTCTACACAACTTTTTATTGTGTCTGACAGTGCAGAGAAGCTACAGCGCCATTATCCTGTTCCCTATGAATTTCTCATGCACTTCTTATTTGTTTGTTTTGTTTATGCAATATGCAAAGTTTTATTTATAGCATGTTGGAAGTGATAATCCTCATTAGAGGTGTTTCACCAACAGGTATCTCCAAATCCCCCACCAGTCCAGAGAGAACGAGCACATTACACACATGACATCACAGGGGTCAGAGGTCACTTTACATCATTTCACTCAAAGATTTGTTTTTCTAACCTCCCACGTCCCCTTCCTCATGAGCCATAATGTGTTTTCAGTTTGTCAAAGTCATGGAGTTAAAAAACGGGGTCGGAGATATGAAAACATCTCAGACGCTGCACGTGACCGTTTGTTTTGCAACATGTATAGTAGTTACCAGGAACATCCAATGGGAAGTGACACTTGCCTGCAGCGCTCTCCGGGCTCCATGCACGGTCCGCATCAATCCAAAAACACAGCCGGCTCTCCAGAGATTACT
The DNA here is from genome assembly GCA_900323345.1 of Pseudochromis fuscus. Taxonomy (NCBI): domain Eukaryota; kingdom Metazoa; phylum Chordata; class Actinopteri; family Pseudochromidae; genus Pseudochromis; species Pseudochromis fuscus. Next base: position 6,813 of record OOFC01050963.1, read on the forward strand.
GGCAGGAGCAGCAACAGAGGCAAACAAATACACCAAAGAGATTCTGTCCTTGGAACAAGTCGTGTCTCCTTTGATCATTATTACTGTGCAGACATGCTCATTTTCTCAGCTGCGTGTTCGTGGATTGTCTTTTTTTTTTTAATTGTTTCAGCGCGAAGCATCAGGTGTGATTTAACCTGGTGCTGCAGCAAATTCACAAATTAGGAAAACACTGCTGCTAATTTCACATGTGCAGCATTAAGGGGGAAAAGCTGAAATAACAGAAGCTAAAATATTTTCACAATGGGAGAAAAGATAAAAGCTTTGCACATTTTTATCAACAACTAATTAAACAAGATACACAGAAACTCGTGTGTCTTGCAGCATTTTTGTATTTTGCAGGTTTTTCTGTATTTGCAGCACATTTCTTTATTTGGTTTTGATGAGGTTTCATTGAGTCTAAAGAACATTTATGTCTGTGGTTATTTTTTCTGCAATATGAACAATGTCCTCCCAAGAACAAACCACAAAAAGCCTTTAATTCAGATACAAGTTCTTTTTATTTTATACATTAAAATGCTGGAAGGTTTTAAAATTGGACTTAATACAAACTACATGAATTTAAACTAGAAAAAAATGTTTTAATCCAACATTTTATGGTTTTTAATGAACCTTTATTCAACATTTTGTGGTTTTTATCCAACAGTTTAATGTTGTAACTACTGCTGTCAAGAAAAAAAATACCAAATTAATTACAGGCTTTGTAATTAACTCATCAAAAATAATCACAGAAATGAGCAAAAAGGGAAGTGAACACCTCCAGTGTGTGTTGATGAGCCTGGTTGTTGGCATCAGCTGCTGAGCTACTTCAGGTTAAGGTGGATACACACTTTACTCAGTCTGGACACCACACAAATACAACCAAACAGATTGTTGGTGATAGTCTGAGAGAGGCCCACACCTGAGGACTGGTCAGTAACATCTGGACATTGTATCTGTGGAGGACTCAACATACTTCCTGATTTCCTCCTATAGATTCATTGCACACTGACACACAAATATTACAAAGCAGCTTGTTTACAATTGATTCCTGTGTGTGTTTGTCTGAGGTGATGCTCTGCATCTTTTCACCAACCTGCCACTTATTAAAGTTATTTTACTTGTTACTACGAGTATTTATTAGTGGTGTAGGCTTTAGAGATCGGCAGGTCTGTACATAGGGAGGAGGTCAGGGTGGATGATGGGTCAACAAAACATTTTAACCATGGCAACAAACTAACTTTAACTTCCCACTCTAATCCTAACCTTGTTTTTCTGACACCTAATCATTTCAGTCAGTCACATCATAAAACTACTACTAATAATAAGCAGTCATATTAAAGGTTGATGTTATCTGTATGTTGTGCAGCATATGTTGTCAAACTAGCGATGTTTCTTCCAGCTGATTGTTGTGTTATCGATCTTTGTCACCTCTTTGTGTTTAGCTTTGTGTTTTGATCTGTACTGTGAAGAACCCTGGAGGCAGACCTGCTGACAACAGTGTGAAAATGTGTTCTGGAGGCAAAACATCCTGCTTTGCATCTTGTTTGAATCTCAAATTATGATGCTGCGATGTGACATTCTTCCTCTTAGAGATGTTTCTCCCATGAGGATATTTGTTGCTGAATGGCAGCACCTTTGTCTGACAAACCGGAGAAACTTCGGTAATTTGTCGCAAAAACACTTTCTACATGTCTAAAAAAAAAACATAAACAGAGCATTGCTTTGATGGGCAGTTCACATGTTGTGTTACGTTGTCCTACTTTCATCAACTGCCGTCCATCAAGCAGCCGCTGCACTCCAATCCATGATAATCGCCACGGCGATGGTTGAGAAATCAGTCTCGTAATTCAATTGGTTCTCATAATCACTCTGCTGCTAATGTAGAACATGTCAAAGCAGCCTTGTAATTATCTTATCCATCCGAGATGTCTTGATTCAGGGTAAAGAGCAGCACCAGACTGAAGATGTTTCTCCATCATGCTCATTATGTAACGTATTGTCCCAGCTCATCTAAAAGTATGATCATCCTCTTTGCCCTTGTGTTGTGGGAACCATACAAATTATCTTATCGGTGTCATCTGATTATCATTGACAGTGGCTGTGATGTAACCTGCACATCTTTAATATGAATAATTCATGTACATTTATCTGTTTTAGATATAGAAACCTTGAGAGGCAGCTGAATATTCCCACATGCGATCAGGATGAAACTTCCCGATCTGGAGGGTGTGTGAAGACTATGTAGCGGTGTGTGTGTGTGTTTTTGTTGTAGTAAAGCAGTCACACGAGGCGTGATGTTTTTCTGCAGTTGGGTGAAGCACACAGGTTACCTTGAATTTCTTCAGCAGGGTGCTTGTTCACACACACTTGTATAATTACAGCACCTACACGCTGCTGAGCCCTTAACTGTGTTGATACTTGACCACGGCAGAGGCAACCTGTGATCAGGCAGCTGAGAGGCTTGACCGACCACTCTGTGTGTTGATGAATACACAGACGGCTGACAGAACAGACTGTGGGAGAGCTTCCATTTCATCCTCTTCCTACTTTTGAAATATCTCCCCCAGCTTGCCTCCTCTTCCCGGCGCGTCTCTTATTACAAATGCACGCCTGCTGCACCAGCACCGCCTTTGCATCCATCCAAAACTGTGGGTTTTCTCCACAGCCGGAGTGGAGAACAGGAGCGATGGAGGAGGTGGAGAGGAGGGGGGGTTCTCAGGCTTGAACGAGGCTTTATGACTTTCAACACCATTTGCATAATTGTATGCATCTCATGCAGCGAGAGTACACAGTGCCAGCATGGATGATCACTTCTTATCTCCAAACTGCACCATAAGGATAAGAGAAATACATGCCGATATAAAGTAATCTTACTTCCTACTGCCCATGTCAAATTATTTAGGAGGACTCGACGGGCCGGGAGCTGCTGCAGCTGCATGAATGGACCGATCATTGCATCAGGATTTCTTGAGGCCAAGAGTCTAATCCTAACTGATGAGAGGAGCTTATTGTTGGTGGTTAATTTCCAGATCATAAATAATGCGTTTTTTGCACAATAACATGTGTTAATGTGATAGGTTGAAATATACAGTAAAAGTTACAACTGTAATGACTAGTCGTGGTTTTGAGAATATTATGAATGTGACAGGTTAAAAGCTGATGGTATGTTGGTTAAAATCTTAGAGTTCATGATAGTTGTCATGGTACATGTTTGAAAACTTGAGTTAAAACAAGGTTATTGAATTTATAAATATGTTAAAATTACAATACAGAGCCCAAAGTTGTAAAAATGTGTGTTTAAAAAGAGTTAAATAATTAATGGTTGATTTCATGTATGTTATCCAAGTAATTACTGTTTATGTTATGCCATGTTTGAAGGGTCGGTAATCTTCCATCATGCCTCAATCGGTTAGTCTGGGATCGATTGCTTTTGTCTCCTCCCACCCTGAGCGCGAATCGCGGAGTGTTTCCTCATTCCAGTAAAGTCCTGGTGAAGGAAACATCCGTTTGTTGGGTTTTGACAGAAGTAATATGATTGTGGTACAGTGCTAACACGTTCAGAGTGTGAGAAATGTGTTTTGTGTTGTACTTTGAGCGAGGTAAAATGCTAGTTTTATTGAACGAAAACGAGCACGCACGCACATGTAGAACTCTCAGTTATTAGCTACGTGTGGTTTGTAGTCGCCACGTATGTTTTATGAGTTTTGTATGCATTTATGTATTTGTGATATTGCATTTGTATCATTTTCACATTGTTAATAAATTCCAGCAAAGTCCTGGTGAAGGAAACATCCGTTAAATCACGGCTGTGATTATTTCTCCCCATTTTCAGGGGCTTAACATTAACGTATCTTTTGCTTATGTCAGTCATCCTACAAGATACAAGATACTTTATTGTCATTATACAGGAGTACAGCGAAATTCAAGTGCACAGTCAGGATACATACCTAAAAAAAGTTAAATAAATAAATAGCTATGTACTGTCCTCACTACGACGGAGAAACCTAGACAGCTAACTAAACTCGTGTCCTTGTAGACATTTGCAGCCATAATACACGGTCTTGAATTAACATGAGTACAGAGTGAAACTGTAAAATAAAGAAATACACCACAATAAACTGTGTGTCAAGCAGTACACAAGACTCAAAATGAACCAGTCCAGACTACATGCCTACATGAATTAGCTTGAAAAATATGCAGCGACACATCCTCAATAACATTTATTACAACTCTACAAGTGTTGTTTTTAAGTACTTGTGACAACACAAAACTGTATCAAACCTCAAATCATACGTACAGGCGTTGCTTCTGCAGGAGTAGAACAGTTGAAAGGTTTTATTTACACTTTGTGTTGACGTTTGAGCTTCACCTCGATCTTACACAGCATCTGCGCTACGTTTTTTGGCACTTCCTGTTACCGCGGTTGTTGTGACCCGCCTAAATAAAAGTACGAATTTCAAAATAAAACACATAATGAAATGAACTAAAAATAAGCCTGAAAGCCAGAACAAGCTAAAAGATTTTACATTGCACACACCTCAACATCCATTGACTGACTCACACACTGACCCTTCACACACACATACAAAGTATCATATATACCAAGGCCATTACAGTCATCCATTATCCTATGTGGACAGCTGTCTGGATTTGCCTTCATGTCTTCATTAGGACCAGGATTATCTCATGTGTGGCCTGGAGAAAGTCCAGCTGATGCCGGGAGGATGAAGTCAAAGCCAGAAACTTGCCTCCACTCCAACAAAGCCAGAGGTGCTGTTTCTGGAGGTATGTGCTTTTTCAGTCTTGCCTCCGCTTGAATGGCTCCCACTGGGTTCCCAAATGTTTCACTATGATTTTCCTCCAAACCTCTGAGGAACAGTAAGTCGTTCTCAGCAAAGCCCTTTAAAAGACAGGTTTACAATTTATAGTCCTACTTAAAGCAATAATCAGCTGCCCTCAGATGCACTGAAACGGGTCTTGCTCGCATGTAATCATTCCTCCTCTTCACCGTGGCCGGAGAAGCGCTCTCAGAGTAACCGATGGGGGACTGACTTTACAGTTCCTGTTCTGTGCTGCAGTGGATGTCTTGTAATGTTACAGTCTTTTTAGTGTTTGTGTTTCCCCGGAGTGCGTTTCTTATTCAGCCGTGGAGGAAGGATGGTGGAGCAGAGAGGGAATTTTGTATGAAACAGCCTTTAACTTGGCAAGATCGCCTCTTTACTTGTGTAATGCATCCTGCTGAAGACTTACATTAGCCCCAGATAAACTCTGGAAGATGGTTTCCCACAGGTGAAGGGCTGTGGAGGCTGTCACTTCCTCCAATCATTTACATCGAACTCTCAGTTGAAGTGGATGGAAAGTGAATGCAACTAAACTCGTTTTGTAGAAGTTGTGCGATCACTGTGACGTTACAATCGAGTGGATAATATCTAAAAGAGTGCAGCATATTCCACCTGTGGACCTGCTGAATGCTCTATTCTGCATTCATCCTGCTGTGGCTGTAATGAATGGTAATGTCAGCCGTATATGCTTAGCTCCAAAATGTCTGACAGATGGGATGGTGCAGCGGGTCAGGAGCTGATAGAAGTTGCTTTTTGTTTCATCAGTCCAAAAAAATGTATTCCACACTCTGCTGGTTCCTTCAGCGTCCTGGCCTTTCTGCTCTCAGGGTTTACAGGAGGATTACATCTCACGGTGAATGGTCTGATTAAGCGTTTCTGGAGTTTCCCATTGCAAGCTTGTTTTGTTTCTTTTTGTGACCATATTTGGAGAGAGGGAGGAGCCGGAGAGCAGCGAGGGGGTGGGTTTGACTGCAGATAGTTGTTGGCACCTGCAGGTCAATCACAGTAGCCACACCCTAAACCAGCGGTCCCCAACCTTTTTAGCACCACGGACCGACATTATTTTCACGGACCGGCCTTCAAGGTGTGGCAGATAAATACAACGAAAATAAAATAACACGACCGGCATAAAAAGTTGTCCTCTTACCCTTTGCAAAGAAGCTCTCCAAAGACGTTTGTATTTTATTCATTTTCGCTAGTTTGCGGCTTATTTTTTGGCTAACGTATCTGACGTTATACGTGATAGTTGACACATTTTATCACGTGACCGAGACGAGCGTATTGACGTGTCAAGAGGCAAAAGTTAAGTTGAAGAGAATCTGGTTGTTCCTTTCAAAATAAAATGTCTTTCAGACTCTAATAATCAATGCAACGGAAGTTATATTTTTATTTATTCTTCCTGTGCGGCCCGGTAACAACTGCCCCAACCACCGGAACCGGTCCCCGGCCTGGTGGTTGGGGACCACTGCCCTAAACTATCCATCACTTTGATATAATTTAAGCAGGTGGGTGAGGTTTACAAAGATTGAAGCAACTTCAAAATGACCATAAAAAGGTCCAACATCATAAACTGAACAAGTATTGAACAGAGTCATCTTCAGTTTACTAACCAAGCAACAAATAATAACCACAAAACAACAAAGAACTCAAACAGGAAATGATGGGCGCGCCAAGAGCAGCAAACAGGAAGGGAAACCACTCAGACCAGCCCACAAATGGTCACAGGATCTGGTGGATTCTCACTCATTTCATTTCATAATCAGGACTAACAGAAATAAAAAATAAGAAGTAGGTAACACCCAGGCCATCCAGGGATAATGCAGCAACGACTCCAGCTCCTTTTTACTGGTCGTACCCAACAGGCTGTTTTCAACACACCTGGAAGAGAATGAGCACCAAACCATAACCAGAGCATCGTCTCATCCTATTGGCCAGCACAACCTGGAACAGCTGGAAAATACCATACTTGATGACAAAGAGACATATTCACCAACATCTTCATGACTTATTGTACTAAGGGGAGTTTTACTTCCCCATCCCACTCCACATGACTTGGGCTCCTTGGTCTACCAGCCACAGCCTCCTTTATCAGAATAAACCAAAGCAACTATCTTTCATAGCTCTCTTCTTGGCCTCATTATTATAAGTTTACTTGTGCGTTCATCTCTCTACTCCTCATATTGACGAACATCTCTCGCAAATGCCAACTCAATCTCATCTCTGATCAACCAATCTCAACTCTAAGCTCCATCTTTCCGAGACAAGTGTCCAACACTCTAAGACCTCTTCAAGCACAGATACATTCAGGTGTTAAGAGGAGGCAGCCCAGTCGGTCAGGATGAGAACAGCAAAGACTGCAAACCAACAATTGGACGAGCAACTTGATGATTGCATTTATGCTTCTTGAGCATCTTCCCCATCACTGCTCACCCACCTCCTGATTGTCCTCTTGCGTCCCCTCAGTCCCCCCTGCCTTGCCATTTAGTTTCTCCAGGTGTGAGAGGAGCATGTTGGTCATCATCATCATGGTCCTCACCAGACTGTCAGACACTGTGTTTAGGTGAACTCCTCAGCCACTTGTGGAAAAAAAGAAAAGAGCATGCTCTATAGGAGGAGTTAATAATGTTTCTCTGGAGAAAACCACTGAGTAGCTGTGTTCTGTTATTGACTGTCTCACTATACACTAATTACTGTAGTTAAAGCCAGACTGTATCACTTTTCAAAAGGGGAAAGAAGTGCACTCATATAAATATAAAGCAGCAATAAAATGGTCAGTTCGACAGACACTGGGGTTTTGCAGCTACATCTTTACTTGATAGGAGAGAAAAAGAGAAAGAACAAGGATGAAAGTAAATCCTGGACAAATAAACAATCAGCTTGCTGGACTGTGTGTAGAATGGATGAAGCCAACAAGATGCATTTGAACATCACCATGTTGGTTATTCAAAGCCCAAAGTGACCATATTTGGATATGAAGGGAGGAGCAAAGAGGCGGGTCTAACACTTAAACCCGAGGTCTCTGCCCAATGTGTATGAGACTTGACTTCAAAGCTGCTCTCATTGGAGACCAGACCTGTCCATTGAGGTAACCATGGCAACAAACCTTACCCTTTTTGAATATTTGCAGATGGACCAGATCACTGAAGAGTTAACTTTAGCTAATGACATCAGATTGACTTGTGGGGAAAAAGTATTGACTGAATATTTCAGGATTGAAAATAAAGTCAGTTGGAGCCAGAGTTTTTTGGGTTTTTTTTGGGCCAGCCTCATTTTTGCTGCTTGGATATTTTGGCAAAATTGTCGACCCGTTAGGTTTTGATCATAAGCTGCATGTAGCCACTAGCTACACATCTAGACACAGTGACTGGACCTTTTAATGAACCCTGCTACAGAAAATACCAGTTCATGCATTATGTTGCTATCTATCTATCTATCTATCTGTCTATCTGTCAATCTATCTATTGGTAGTAAACTTCCTTGGGCTCTACAGATCATCATAGATGCCACCTCATCTCTCATTAGTTGTTCAACTAATTAAATTATAATATTCGGAGCAACTTGATTGGTTCACAAAGTAAAAGAGAAAAAAATAGTGACTGAATATTGAGTATCAGATAATTTAGTTATGGTTATTTTTAATTCAGAAACCTCATATTGGGTTTCCATGACAGTATGAAGTATTATTACCTAAACCTGGTGGCGATCAGTTATTTATTCTGTGTGCTTTCAAAGTCTCCCTTATCCAGTGAGGACCTGCCAGGTGCTTTTTATCTTGGGGAAGCTGGTTCTGGCAGACAGGGTTCACCGGCGAGCGCCCAAGCTGAACGTCATGGGTGAAGCCACTTCACAAAAGGTAGCCTGCCCTTTTATTGGGCAGGATTTATTAAAACAGCCAGCTTCTGACAATTCAATTGAAAATCCACTTCTGGGTCTGTTTTCTCTCTAACTGCAGTGACCCCTTCAGAGCAGATGTAGGGAAGGCAGGGGGGAGGGTGAAGGAGAGACAAGGAGGAGAGGGAGGCTTTTAGAGAGCCTGAGATGACTGGCAGGTAGAAAGAAAAAAATATATGGTAGGAAGTCAGTGGTGAGAAATGACTCCGAGCTGCAAACGCCTGCAGTTAAGAGCAACTGTGTCATATGTTCAATGAGCAGGGTTTCAAACAGCAGCAGCAGTTTCTCAGTGTGTGCGTCGCTTCGTGAGGCCGTTTGGTCCCCAGCGGAAAACCAGCGCGTGTCAGATTTTGCCCTTTTGCCACGTCTGTCACCGCTCCTCTGATGGTATTTGCGTTCGCGGCCAGTTTTTCATTTGCCTTGCTCACACACTTTGTGCCAAGCTCGCCAGCATGTGACATTCACAGAGGCTCATGAAAAGGACAGTGGTCTAACACTTTGTGTCTGCATTCTCCATCCTAAAAAAAACCAATTTGAGCCATGAAGCTTTGGCATAATCCTCATAAAGCTCCCATGTTATTCGCAGAATGGTAACCAAGTGAGCCTTAAGCTTTGCCAAACAATGAGCTGAACACAAGCATGGTAGCAAATGTCATGTGAAATTCAAGCACTGTTAGGTCAGCTGGTCCATGAAGACATTTTTATTGAGTGACTTGCTATCATAATCGCATTGTTTGCAAGAACAAACATCATTGCTAAACATTGGACAAGACGACCAGTTATACTTGCTTTGTGACCTAATTCTAGTTATGAGAGTGTAAGGCAGTACTAGGTCCTCTGTTATCGGTAGCATGATCCTTCGTATCCATTTTAACCACTGGTGAAACTGTGATCCAGCAAATACCCTCTGATTATAAGCCATCTTTACGAAGTCTCATAGTCTGGTTTCCTACTCGTTGAGGCAGTTTCTCACTGTGTGAAGCCATGTTGCCGTAGAAACAAACTGTTCAGAAACATGCTGTTAACCTTTAGTAGAAATTGGTTCATCACTTTTGTTGCAATGCTCACAGGTAAACTGACTTCTGTTGCACTTTGGGGAATCTTATTCAGTGTACCATATTTTCTGGACTATTGAGCGCACCTGTCTATAAGCCGCTATTGAATTTATTCGAACAGTTTCATGTGGAACACTTTTACCCCTTTTCCACCAAACAGGTTCCAGGGCCATTTCCTGACTTAGCCCCAGTTTGTTGTGTTTCCACAGCTGCGAGAACCTCTGGCCCCACTTCTTTGCTGGGCCAGACTTAGCACCGATTAAGTAGCGACTACACCAGGAGCTGGAGGAGCGACGGTAGAAACACAGGTAGCGATAGTAGAAGAATAAAGTAATGAAAATACGGTTTTGGCTCTGGATCAGTGTAGACTGTAAAACCAGGAACAGCACTTGTATGCACACGATAACTCCTCCATTTAAACATTATTACAGTGAGGGTGCACTTCACCGTCATATGTGACCAGTAAGGACATCGTTATTCCCCAAAACTGAATAAATACCACATGTAGCGATGCAACACTGCTTTGTTAACTCAATCATGTTGTAACTAGAATATCTGCTGAAAAAAATCATGTTTTCATGGACTGATAGTAACAGGGTAACAGTAGTTTGTTAACAGCAGCTAGCTTGCTAGCGGCCGGTTGTTGTGAACCGGCTCCCTCTGCAGCGATGTACTGACGTTTTACGTAACGCGGCCCCAACCTGGCCCCCTCCCGATGGAAAATCAAACCGGTTCATAGGAGGTCCAGCTTCTGAACCAATTGAGCACTGGCTCGAGCCCCAGCCCAGAACTGGTCCTGGAACCTGTTTGGTGGAAAAGGGGTATCTGTGTGGGTCCGATGTGACGAGGCTAAATGCATCGGCGGCACAGCCGCTTGTAAAAAGCTAACGAGCATCGCGCAACCGACACATGAGCCACACTGGTGTTTAAGCCGCAGGGTTCAAAGTTTCGGGAAAAAGTAGCGGCTTATAGTCTGGAAAATACGTTAATCTGACCTGTTTGCTTTTAACTACACACAAGATCCAATACCACATCGTGTGAGCAACAGGGAAGCCGGGGGGAGTCTGTGTGATTTGTGAAATTTGTCTATTTTTTTTCCGCACATTTCTGTTTTCCTCTATCCTCATCATCATGGATCATGTACAATTAGGCTACTATTGATGTATGATTCATGCGTGAGGGTAAGCCATCACTAATTCACTTTGATACTATTCTTGCCATCACCATCGAAGCGTGTGGAGCAAAAAACATTTTTATGCTATAAAACTGATACGAAAAAAAAAACTTTTCCACTCGGTTTGTGTGGCATTACTCCTTTTTCTGTTTTGCATACAGAAAAGGTTAAAAAAAAAAAAAGCAGCTTACTTGGGAATTTTGGAGGCAATCGACTCTTCAGAGCAACCATCGCCGGATCCATATTAGCACTTATGCTAACAGTACACCCGGTGGGGCTGCTGTCGTCACAAACCCATCCACACCCAGATTGATGGGCACCACAAGCTGACAGTAGAAGTCGAAGATGGACGAAGTGACCATTGACAATGACGCCAACCTCACCTGCACCACTCTCCCGGCCAATCAGATAAGAAGGAGGTGGAGAGAGTAGCACATGTATAACACATCGTGCTCATGTGAGTAAGATGGTTTTTTTCCAGCCTCTAATGATGCAGCCAGCACGGTGCACACCAGTGTGAAAACTGCCTCTCAAAGCTCCTTTTTCTGAATCTTAATTGGCCACCTTTGGAGAGATTCAACAAAACGCCCTTTATCACAGCTTGGATTCAGTCAGGTCATCACCAGTCCACATCATCATCATTATACTGTGATGTTTGGTTTCGATACCTGTGATGTAGTCATTACCTGATCATTATATATCAGACGTGCTGACGGAGGCCCGCACACCTCGGAGCTGAATGTTTCTTTGCTGCAAATGTCACAGTCAATCCTTTTATTTTTTTTGTTGTTGTTGTGAGACATGCACAAGCCACTTGATTTTCCCTCTCACCTGTGTGAAAAATGAAAATAGTTAGCTAATGTGTGAGCAGTATCGCTCAGGAACACAAAGCTGTACTGATTCCACACAGCAGGGTGAATTAGTAAAATGGTCTGTGCCTCCATCAGCAATAAAATGTACGACTGTTATTACAGAAATAAACAGCGTCTCTTTCTCCTCGCCACTCTCCAAGACGCACAGCGGGCAGCAGCAGCCACTTTTCATCTGTTTTATTCATATTCTTGTGAATAGAAATAATGTTAAATTACAGCTAAATCAAGTGCTTTAAAAATGCTGTATCTGCCCAAGTGAGCTCACCTGAAAGCCATGGTATAGACAGCATACATCCCAATGTATCCACATGACAATTAACATGTAGTTGAATCACTCTTTTATTTCTGATTTTAGTTTCCATTACATCTGGTATTTGGCTCTCGAGCTGTGTAAATGCTACATTGTATCAGCTAGCTGCTGTCTGTGTCATTTAGCTATGGGCAGCTAGCATACGGTGCGGTTTGATAAGTTCTTCCTGAGACTGAGATTAAGACTGGAACAGTGGTAAAAATCCATTTCACATCTGTAAACATTATAAAAGCATACTACATACATACATACATACTTACATACATCCATTATTAGAAAACAGATTTTGGACACATCGGGGTGAAGTTAGCAAACAACATATATCCTACATTGTACATAGTAAAGAATGAGTGATGTCAGAAGGAAAGAGAAAAACTAGAGTCAGTGGATCATAAAATGTCAACAGTACTGGAGAGAAGGCGGTATTCAGACCATCCAGTCTGTTCAATGACCATGGACCTGTTGTGTATTCATGGTCTGTCCATAGTCCCTGTGGTCCGAATGAATTGCTCAAAGCTCCATGACATGGTCCCAGTGGTGTGTCCATGGTCCTTGTGGTCTGGACCAGTCACTGGTGGTCAATGTACACCTGTCTTTGACTTACTTCCTGTTGATAACCATTGGTCCAGATCATGGATGGACCTCAAAGACCAGACAATGGACCCCTGGGTACCTGGTCCAGATCATGGATGGACCTCAAAGACCAGACAATGGACCCCTGGGTACCTGGTCCAGATCATGGATGGACCATGCTACTTACTACTGAGCACAAGACCACAAGATCCAACTGGCAGGACCCTGATCTGTAGACAGACTGGACAGATCTACCTAAGACCACTAGAGCATGACATGTAGGAGACAAGAAGTGACAAGAAGTGAACCTTGACCTGGAGCCACCACAGACCTCCAGTTTTCTGCACTATATGAATCTCTCTTTCTAGAGTGTTTTTATTGGGGATAACTCAGTGATGTAGAACAGTTTCCTATGGATGTTATTCACTGGAGACAGTGCTATACACCAGAATATGAACAGCTGAACAAAGTGAAAGAATCAGGGTCTCAGTTAAAGTAGATTTTTTGTCAACCCATTGGCTGATTCAAGCAGAGAGAAATGTATTTTCACAGCATTCCTTTCCTTTGACGTTTTTCTCTTTGTCTTGTTGCCAGAGTATGTGTCCATGTAAAAACCTAATGAATTGGTTGTAGTCTTCACATTAACAAAAAAGCTTGTCAGGGAGTCCTTGGTGATTTTTTT